>JACTOM010000016.1:196468-278926 GCA_015832385.1 Elymnias hypermnestra
AGTGGATTAAAACTGAGTGACAGAGTGAGAAATAGTGTGATAAGAGAACGTTGTGGTATAAAAGAAGACGTAGTGACTAAAATTGAGAAAGGTATGCTTAGATGGTTTGGGCATGTAGAGAGAATGAATGAAAGGACTGACAAAAAGGATTTATGAGTCAAGAGTGAATGCGAAAGTTGGAAGGGGAAGAACAAGGCGAACGTTCCTGGACCAAATCCAGGATATTTGAAATAAAGGCCAGGTCAAGAGTACTCTAAACCGACGAACTTGTATGAAAGGTTTAATGAGAATGAAAGAAGCCAAGGAGATATGCAAGGATCGTGGCAAGTGGAAGGATGTTGTCTCTGCCTACCCCTATGGGAATGAGGCGTGATGCTATGTATGTATGCTTCTTTTGTTGATTTTGTTCTCACTTAGGAAATATGATAGGTTACATTTTAATTTAAGAAGTAAAAAAAATCTTTTAAACTCGATTGAATAGCTCCGCGGTCAACTCATCAAATAGATGGTGCCATACTTTATATCCCACATTTTAGTGTACGAAGACTATGACGACAGGATTCACTATATTAATCAACCGAATATATTTGCGGGTCTTTTATCATAAATAGTTAATACAAAACAATAATAAACGTTAATTCCTTCTCATTACTAACGCACGAACATCTTTAACTCTGAAGCCTTGGAACAGTAGGTATACCTGAGATTTCAGTGTGTTATATTAATTTCAGAAAAGCGCTGTAAATTTTTAGAAAAAATTTTATTATTATGTAACATACAAGTTTAAGGAAAAATACTTGAACTTTGTGAATGATTAATATGTTTTACCGATTGAATATTTGAACAAGCCTTATATATAACAGGGTTGGGAAATAATAGTGTGTAATATAGTAAAATAACCTTAAATAAATATACGTACTATATATAAAATCTCTCTTTCCCTTGTAATAAATAGTAGCTAATTTCTTTTGCGCTAGAATATGAAGAAATATAGCAATGGTTTTTTTTATAACATTAGTTAAATGGAATGTCAATAAAAAAATATTTGACCCAAAAAAACTCACTTTTCTTTTTAAATTCCTTTCAATCTTTTACGTGGACTTTCAATAGATAGCTGTAAAATTTATCGCAACATAAATAAAACTTGAGTAATAGAAAAGTGTTTTATTAATGTTTGAAAATTTGAATATGAATACACAGAGTACGCATGAGCTTTTAATAGGAATTGCAATGAAATTTAATAAATTTCTTGCCATGTAAAACTGATAAGCCAAACAAAGTTTTTCTAAGAAAATGTCGTCTTTTAAATAATTTCAATTATGAAATCCAATGTATTTTTCTTATGCTCTCACACAATTTAAAGACACGACTAAAAACACCCAAAACACGACGTTGTAGAGGTTTCTGTTTCGGTGCTCTGTAATAATGGATTCGAAGCTGTATCTGCTTTCTTCTGTAATAATGGATTCGAAGCAGTGTCTGTGTTATTATCAGTAAATAATACGTCAGTGCTCTGTTGTCCATACTTTCTTAGATATAGTTTCCTTAATAAAGTTGAACTCACAACTGGCATTTGTTTATATATTTCCATATCCCTTGTAATATTGTTATACTCCATAACTTCCATATCAATTGCTACAGCTCTTTTGACCTCAGTGGTAATAGATTCCAAATCAGTATTAGGTGAAAGCCGGCCGATTTCACGACACAATGTCTGAATAAACCAAGAACCGTCATCTTCGTCTCTATGAAAAAAAAAATTAAAAGTGCGTACAAAATACATATGTCACAAGTGACACCTCATTGGCAAACTAATTTTTAAGCCTTGTTCATATTTATACAAAACTAAAACTTTATATTTCCGAGACTTAGAGAGAGGAGAAAGGAAAATTATGTTGGGGATTTAATTGAATGTATTGTCATTAAAATATTAAAAGGATCGAAAATTAATTTATTAAAATCTCAAATGACGAATTATAAAAAAATGCCACCTGTTTTTTGTCGTGAATTTATTAATTAAATGTTGTTTGTGAATTTAAAATTTAGAAAAGAGAATTTATGAAATATTTTATTTAAAATAAGTATATTAAATTATTAAATGACGAGTGGCCAATTAAATTGCCACATGTTATTTGTAAATATTAAAACTACCTAACCTTTAAACGAATTAGCATTAAAAAATGCTGCACATCTTCGTGACGCAATTTATCCGCAAAAATTTTACCCTCATGCGCCTAAAAAAGTTTCACTTCAAAAACGATTTAAATAAAACTTTACGGACACGTAGCGACGTAGCTAAATTTATTACAGGGTATATTTTTGGAGTTATGGTCGAAACGGCGTCATTGATCTAGTGGCCAACTTGTTTGGCTACAGATATGACGTCCAAAGTATTAAATCTTTGAAGGTAGATGACCTAAAGTCTAGCTTAATAATTAAAAAATATATTCAATGTGAACAAGTAATGTAAAAATAAGTGAAGTCAAATCCTACTTATTACATTGACAAACAGCCGAACATCTTAATCACATTACATAGAAAGAAACTTTTATAGGTTTGACGTGAGCTTCAAAATCGATGGCCTCATTAAATTTATAAGCAAATATGCATTTCGTTCCGATGTATGCCGTTCCAAGTGTGTGTGACCTCAACTGAGGGTTAGTTATGGTACAGTGTAAGTAAAATGGTAGCGCGGTAAAGTGGTAACATATAATTAACTTCTTATGGACTCTATGCAGTATCGAGCAGCTGAAACGCAAATTATTTGCTTAACGGCACGTCTTTGTCGGTATGCTATCTAACCAAGGTCGAAGCTTCCCACCAATCCATACCTAGACAACTCAGAAAACACAATTTCCTATGTTTGTCCTGCCAGAATTCAAACCCGGACTCTCTACTGACTATATGAGTACTTATACCTTTGAGACGTCCAAATTATTTTCATAACAATATATATATTACAATAAGTTAACAATGAACTTAATATAGTGGTTATCTATAAATCCACTTTGCGCATGGATGAAGTAATCTTCATTTCCTTAATAGCTCGAGTGGCTATTGATATAATATCGTCCGATAGTTTATGATATTTCAACCTTATTTCCCCTTTTTTATTTTATTTTATACTTGATGGAGCAATTTCCTTTTTTTTTAATTATCCTTATTGAAAAATTATTTTTTTGTCCATACAACAAAATATATATTATTACGAATTGTAAAATGTTCCTTTTCAATAGATTTACAAAAACAAAAGCGGTCCCATATATCTATGTTTAAAGGATAGCTTTCTATCTCAATTTTATCTTCTAAAAAAATGGTCACATCCAACGCGATAATTGGAAAAATATTTAGACGGATAGTTTCAATATCTTAAATACTTTACCTTACCTTAAATATTTCATGCACGTTATTATAGTCTCTTACATTAATCTTAATAATTCAAATTTATATCTTAGAAGTTATCGCAAAAATAAAGCGAACAGAAAGAATATTATACTGTTTACCCTTCCCGTTCCTAAGTATAAACAAATTACATGTGATCCGAACGGGGATACCTTCTTTCATCATTACAAAAATATGAAAAACTAGCTCTTCTAATACTGAAGTTGATGATATGCACTACTATTCGTGCAGAGTTAAAAAAGTCGCTAGTAATTCATAAAATCTCAAAAGCGTATAACGTAACGTAAATAGTATGCAAGCTCATTGTGCTTATTTAACCCACTTAACGATAATTGTGTAGTTTTACCTAAACGAAGGGCTTCCCATGTAAGAGCTGTGTAAAACTATTATATCTGCTTCTACCGGCAATGAATAATAATGTTCAACATCCTCGTCTTTTCGTATTTTTGGTTCTTTCATAGTAAAAACAACAGGTGACATTACTTGACCCCTACAAGCCTAGAAACATAGAGAAAATTTTATTCATAGACGAGCAAAAAATTTGCTTTGCGTAGTATTTTTTAATATTTAACTGAATGGCTTTTTTAGAACTTGATGACTAATATAGTATAAATATGGCATACTAATCTGGTGTCAATGTAAAGTTTCAAACCTGAATAATTAATATTTTTGGTTTTGTCAATAAAGTCGGTTTGTCGTTAGTTTTGAATTGCTTTATTAATTCCTTCTCACTGTATTGTTGATCTTTGGCACGTAGGAGGCCGCCTTTAGATCCATGGGTCAATACTATCATAGCTACGCATCCGTAGTCCGTAAAATCTTTTTCGGCAACTGAAATGAAAAATCTTAAGCTACCAATGTAATCTTGGGTCATTCATTGCTTGTTATTACCCCATCATCATTTTATAATTTCGGTCACATGATCAAATTGTCAAGTAAAACTTATGTAGACCTGTGTATTGCGGTATAATATAAATTTATTACGATAAACAAAAAATATATTTCTTTGGGCAGGTCTTTCGAATTCTTGAAATGAAATTACGCTCAGATTTTTTGATTATCGTATGTAAATATATGAATAACAACATTGAGTCCGTGGTCCAAATTACGAATGTTTTTTTGTTTCTATCGGTTCGTCGGACTATGTGCCACGCCCATTGCCACTTCAGGTTCGCGATTCGTAGGGCTATGTCGGTGACTTTGGTTCTGCTACGGATTTCCTCATTTCTGATTTGATCGCGTAGAGAAACTCCGAGCATAGCCCTCTCCATCGCACGCTGAGTGACTCTGAGCTGAGGCCCTTAGTCAGCGACCACGTTTCCGATCAGTAGGTAAGCACTGGCAACACGCACTGTTCGAAGACTTTAGCCTTCAGGCACTGAGGAATATTGGACGAAAACATCTTCCGGAATTTCCCGAACGCTACCCAACCGAGTTGGATTCGGCGGTTGACCTCTTTCTCGAAATTGGACCTACCTAGCGAGACTATGTGTCCCAGGTATGTATATTCATCAACACTTTGGAGTGTCGAATTCTCAACGATGACTGGGTGGAGCGGAACATGGAACATGGATATTGGACATAACTTTCGTCTTATCCAGGTTCATTTTTAGGCCAACCTGTCGAGAAGCTGTGGTGAGGTCATTGAGCATTACATTGAGATCTTCCAGTTTCTCTGCCTTAATGACCACATCGTCGACAAACCGTAGATGAGTGATGTACTAGCCATTGATGTTGATGCCCAGTCCGTTCCACTCCATAAGCTTGAAGAGGTCTTCTAACGCCACGGTAAAGTGCGTCGGGGAGATAACACCTTCCTGTCGCACTCCACGCTGCAGCTGGATAGATTCTGTGCTTTGGTCCTGTATACGGACTGACATGGAGGCGTTTTCGTACAAGCACTTCAACACGTGTATGTACCGTTGGTCAATTCCGCACCTCTGTAATGATCTCAACAGGGCCCATGTTTCCACGGAATCGAAGGCTTTCTCATAGTCCACGAACGCTAAGCAAATTGGCAGCGTAAAGGTGTGGTCTATGGTACTAAAGCCTTTTTGGAATCCGGCTTGTTCGGGGGATGGAAGTCGTCAAACTTGCCAGCGATACGATTCGTAATGACTCTCGAGAACAGTTTATAGTCATGACCTAGCAGCGCAATAGGTCTATAGTTCTATAACAAGGTGTCCTCACCTTTCTTGAAGAACAGAACTACCACACTCCTATGCCATGCCTTTGGCACCGTGCCTTCCAGAATGACGGAATTGAACATTCGCTGAAGAACTTTTAGAATGGGTTTTCCACCAGCCTTTAGGAGTTCCGCTGTGTTTGAGTCCCTTACTAATCTCGAACAAGCTGATGTCCGGGATATCTTCAGTATAACGACATTGTAAGTACGTTTGGTACGAGGATCTTTAGCCAAACTATCAATAGGCCTGCACGTTGATGTTTATAACTGTCCATAGAACTCTCAACCTCCCTCTGAATCTCAGGTCTAGATGCAATGAGTTCGCCATTACTGGTCCTTAGCCGCGTCAACTGGCTCTGGCAAAAGATCTGTCTGATAGACAGATCTTTTGCGATCACTTTAGTTCCTTTGTTGCGTTCAATTGTATCTCGTATACGCTCGGCATCAAAGTGACGCACATCACGCTTTTGCGATTTAGAGATCTGTCTATTGATCTGCCGGTATGCGGACGCATCTGCTGTAGACTGCAAGCTCATTGCATGTCTCTGTTCCATGAGATTAAGAGTAAGATCTGAGAATCTAATAGTTTTCTTTTTACGGGATTTAAAGAATTTCATCCCAACCATGTGGACAGTTTCCAGTAGCCCATTGTTTAGCTCGTCCACGGATTCGCAAACCTCGAGGCAAGCGAAGCGAAATGAAGCGAAGTTTTGCAGCTCCAATTGAAAGCTCTCGGGGTCTTGAATATGAGCGCGAGTATGTCGGAGCGTTGACTTCACCAGTCTGCTCTGTTCACGGACAACGTCTATATTCAATGCGCCTCTTACCATACGGTGATCGCTTCCAGTTTTCACTTTATTGATCACAGAGATATCTTTGAATATATTCCGCTTCGTAGACAAGATGTAGTCAATCTCGTTTCTCGTGGGACCGTCAGGACTAAGCCAAGTCCATATAGTTGTTTAAGGACAGCATATTATGATAACTTATATATATATACTTGTGCTTCACTGTTTTAGAAGTAACTGTTAATTTCTGCCATCCAGAAATTCCTTAACAACGGTAAAACCAATAATAATTCAAAGAATGTTTTAATTTCTGATTAAGTACTGTTTCATACGATTTAGCAAAAAGTTACTTTAAAAAGATACGATCCGGACCTTATTATTCATAATATTTATGTTATTTAAACCATTCTGATAAATATTAACTCATGTATAATATCATTACAGCACGTATATACTGAATACGAAATTACGAATTGCCTCGGAAACAAACTGAAGGACCCTTATAACACCACTAGAGATTGTTTAAGCTTTAATAATAGCACTGATGAAGTATTTTTAAAACCAATTGATATCTTTTTACCATATATAATTTCCCTAAACCTAAGGTTGTCTGGTAGAAATCGCTAATAAGCGATAAGGTCGCCTAATTTGCACTATCTATTAAGTTTGTTTCTGTGTTACTCGTTTCATGTTTGTAGTGTACAATAAAGAGTATTCTATCAAACTATATCTGGTAATATTTTGATTTTGATTTTAATATTAAATTTAAAGAAAAAATCTTCGATTTGTAATAACAATCTTCCTGTTGCTAAATTTCAACTTACAAATTTTCAATTCCTTAAATATCTCCGATTTTGTAAGATCGTCACGCACGTGAACTTCAAATCCGTATGGGACGAATGTTTGTTTTATTGCCGCCACATCCTTTTCTGTTCCATACCTTGGTTCGTATCCGTCAATTTTCGTCTGATTGAAAACCAGGAGGAAATTCTGCTCAAACGTTTCTAACTTATATGTAGTGTCAGACTTAGCGAGAGCTCTTTTATTATAAGGAATCAGTTCTTTAATTTCAATTATGTCAGAAGAAGGCGGTTGAGTTGTAACAACACTTTTGTAGTTCTCAGTAAGTGATTTCTCAAAAGTAGGTTGAACAAAAACAGATGCGTCAGTGTGAACACGCTTTCGCTCATTCTGGCCTTCCATTTATTCACTTTATATATTTAAGAATATATTTATAGAGTACCACACCGTTACATTAGCCTCCTTCAAATGACTTATTTACCGATTTGTACTTGTTCAGTTATCATGTTGATATAAAATTAAGTATCCGATAATGTCTACTTAGAATCTTACAATTAAATTCACTATTGCAGTTTTATTGATATTATATATATTCGCGACCTAATGTTGCTCGTTCTAAAATATCAGTGTCGCATTCGTAATTTGAACTGAGTTTTATGAAGATTTACCATTATAAGATACTGCAGTAATGTAACTATAACATTAGTTACATTACTACAGCATCTTACAAATTATTTAGGTAGTCAACAGGACGACGTGGAGACCACTTTGCAATTCAATATAAGCTCTGGCAAATATATTCAAACATATAAGCCAAGATACATCTGTTCCTTTTTTCTACAGTTAAAGTTTAAATATTCTCAATAGGTTAAATATTATTAAAACATTTTTAATTTCAACCCATTTTAAACGCTGTTGCGTTATATATAATAGTTTCTAATTTTGTACTGTCCTCCTTTTGGTAGAAAAAAAATATACGAGTATATAATTATGGCCTTTTGCAAGTCTCGGGGCGTGGTTTCTGCATGACGAGACCTGTCGTGCGATCGATGACGACAGCGAGCGGGGATGGCCCGCGTCGGTGGATTGTTGTGCGGGGTTGACTGACTTCTCGCAAGGCATCAGGCGAGCTTTGTTGTGCTAATCACTTTGACGTTTTGATTTTTTTTTTTGTTAAATATCTGAATTGTCGCTAAATATATTGTATTTGCATATTGTCAATTTCAAAAAATGTAATTACCATATTTTCAGACCATAAGACGCACTCTTTTATGTATAAAAATGAACTCAAATTGAAGGTGTATATTTTATTGTCATCTCGTTATTTACAAGATCGTCCTTAACCATTATTACTAAACATGAACGGGCGTCATAATACAACAGATATAAAAAAATAAGAAATGTAAAGTAAACTTCATGTGGCAGATTGTAATATTATTAGTAATTCTAGAACCCAAAGCAAGTAATAAGATATCAAGTATTACTTTTTTATTTCTTTCTAATTCTTTAGAAAGAAAAGCAAATGTTGTAGACCATACAGCCTAATTGCTAACTATATATTTATAGGTAGCAATTTAATATCTAGTAATTAGTATGAATATTATACCAACTACCAAGTACTAATTTTAATGTGTATTTAATACCTGAATGCTTGGTATTTAAGATGGACAGGATTAATAATTCGATACGAATTCTTATAATTTTAATTGAAAGTTATTTTTACATGACATCCGCTACTGTTATTGCTATTTTGATATTATTGTCATTTTAAAATATAATTTATGAATTTGTCTATATATTACAGTTTCAATTCATTTACAATAATTTTTATCATACTATTATATTAAACTTGCCATATTTAGTTGGTAATTGGTATAGTAATTAGTATATAATAATATTATACTGGGCAACAATATGGCAGTATTTATTATGCATGGCTTACTTGCTGAGTGGTTATAAATAGTACATGAAGTAGTAAGATTGTACGTAATTCGCGGAAGGTTTACATGAATTATTTTAATAAACAATCGTTTTGAGAAATGAAAAACGCCGCTTAGTTCAAATTTATCAAAAATAATAAGAAGAAAGGGTTTAAAACGAAAAATGTGGTGCAAATGTGTGATAAAAACAAAATTTAACTCTTAGTTGTGTTTTGAAAGGATTAAAAATATTTGTAAACTATCAATCTTTAAAAATGTTTGGCTACAAATATTTAAATCGGGAACACCTTGAAGGGTTCGACAATTACAAGGTAATAAAAAGTTTTTATGTTATTTAATGCGTTTATACGGACTTAACCTAAAAGTTATCGATTATTTATGCAACATTCTGCCGCAGTTACGTTTGGTTTTGTAATTAAAAATGGAATGCGTAGTCCGCAAAGTTCTAATTTAATTGCTACTATTAGCTTACACTCTCCGTATATCTCCTGTCGAAAATTTCAATCGTTAAATACTTTATAACATTATAATTTTTTAAAAGTTGAAGTGGAATAAAATCGATGATTGAAAAATTTAACGACACTCATGAAGAGTTTAAGCTAATAATGATAATTGAAGAAAAAATATAGAACCTTTTTTAGAAAATAATCTTTGTATATAGTGACCAAGTATACTAAGACAAATGTTGTAACGGCTGTGAACTTAATATGTTAAATTATAAGTCGTAATTTTCATTTTGTATAAAAAGTAAAACATCTAATCAGCTGCTGTGGATGAAAAATTAATGAGACAAGCAAAATTCAATAGTCTTATTTTTTTTTCCTGAAAAACCCATAATTAAAACTCCTAAAATGATGTTGTAGCACAATTAAAATGGCATTATGTCATTTGTACGAGTTTTTTAATGACAAAATAGCATTGCATGCTAAGTAAGCTTGTTCAATTGTCTTATTTTTCCTAAACAGTTACATATAATCATTACGTTATAAATATTTATATACATATGTATAATTCAACTTTTTTCTATTTAATTTCAGTATATGTCAAAAGATACAAGTCCACTTAGCGTATATGTGATGCATCCATTTTGGAATAAAGTTGTTGAGGTAAAACATTTTATCAGCTATTATTAATAAATGTCAAGTATATAGCATGTGTATGTAGCAAATAAATTAATATAATGAACCTACCCTGCCTTAGATATTGTAACATGTAAAGCTTCTTTTCATTCTATTACATGAAATATATTTTTTTATTGTTCTCTTCGATGGTAGGGTGCTAACTAGCCACAGCTCAAGCCTTACACCAGACTCAGACACAAAAAAAAATAAAATATCCTAAGTTTGCGTTACCAGTGATCGAATGCTGGACCTCTGCTAGCAAAGCGAGTACTCGTGCTACTGCACCAGCTGAAATATCTTTTATTGTAGTTTAGTAACTAGTCTCAGCAGAAGGCTCCCTCCAGTGCAAACTCATAGAAATTAGAAAATGTTATGCCATGAATTTCAAAAAGAAACAAAAAAATGTATGAAATACATTATTTTCACTAAAATTAAAGTATATCATTGTGTGATTATTGATCTTACAATATTGATTTATTTAAAAAGATAAGAAATATTTGCTATAAATTTTTTTTTCACTTATTACAAATACTTGGAATGTGTTAGATATCATTTTGTTTTGTCTAAGATATAATTTAATCATTGGCTTATATTTACCTTGAATACATATAAATACACTTTAAAGATAATGATAGGCCTATGTAGCCTTGTAGTCACAACATATTAGATAACAGTAACATTGAAAGAAGAGTAAATAAGGTGCATTCATTTTCTATTTTTGAGTAAATATACTTACATTTTTTAATAAAAGGTAAGGTAAGTAGCAGGCCATTAACCTAGTAAAGTACAGAAATGCACTTTTCTAATGTAATATGATGTCAATTTAACACACTGGAGAAGGAACAGGTGCAGGACCAACAGCTTGACATCCTCACCGAGGGCCAAGTGTGGAACACACTGCCAACTACTCAACTTCAGACAAATATTGCGAAACCTTAATAGAAAACTCAATATTTATTTTTCAATTTACCCAACCCAAAATATCCAATGGTGCAACCAAATGAGTACCCAAAACAATATATATACACTGTCCAAAGGACCATTGGGCCTTTATTTGAAAATAAACCAATTTATTTTCAAATAAAATCAATTATGATATTCTCAATTCACATAGGCTTTTAAAGCACTTTTGAATCATCAGATTTAATAATTTGTTGTGTTATTTAAAATGTTTAATATTACACCTGGGCATAGAACACTAAGTTGTCTATATAAAATATATGTGCCTAATAGGACAATGGAACAGTATGGTGGTAGACCCACCATCCTGTTACTCAAATATGCAAGCCCAATAACATAGAAAATATCTGCATCATACACGGTACACTCCCCAATATGGGCTTATGACATAATTATAGCTGCTAAAAACTATTTTCTCTTTGCTACTGGATATTTCATTTGTTTGATAGACATTCACAAGTTGCATTAGCTATTTATAATTACTTTCTATTTTCTCTCTTCATAGTGTAGCTTTATACAATCTAATATTATAAAGAGGAAACCTTTTTTCCCATTTAAAGCTGCATTTTCACAGAGTGACATCAGCTATTTATTGAAAAAAAAATAGGGATATCTAAGAAAAATTGATTAATGTAACCAAAGGTGTCAAACAGAAAATCTATAACCGCGTGCGCTGCGGAAACTTTTGATGATAGAACATTTCTCGTTCTATCATCAATAGTTCGTATAAATATCTAAAAATCCGCGATATTAAATGTCCCACTACTGTAGTAATGCCAAGATAACTACTTTTTTGCATTTTAAAAGTTAATAAAGGTGCTAACAATAATCTTATCATATTTATCATTCACACCTCTGTATTAAGGCTTAAGCCTTATCCTATTAAATGAAATATAAAATGATGAATGAAGTGTCAATCTAAAAAAATAAGCCTTAGTAGACTTTCCTTTGCCACTAGATTGGTATAGGTATTGGTATACCCATATATGGGTAATACCGCGGGGCATTGCTATAATGTTTACATTTTGCATTGATTTATATATTAACGAAAATGAATTATAAAATAAACTTATTTTCTTTTTAATACATAGTTTTTCTGTTTATATCTATTGATTTCTCGCACTAAACTGCACATCTATCAACGTCTTTTTTCCTTTTTGACGGTGTGTGTAGTAGCTTGTACAAGAGAAGTCATGAGTACGATTCCCAGCAAAGCCAATGTTAGAAATTGCATTTTTATTTGTCTCTATATGTACTATCAGCAGAAAAGTGACAGCATGCCAAGGATTTGCATTAAGTAACATATACATGAACAAAATTAAGCGAATTTATGAAATATTAATTAACTTGTATATATTTCAGTATATACCACGATGGGTGGCGCCGAACGTCCTAACTTTCGCTGGCTTTATCTTGACGGTTCTCGATTTTGTGTTACTATCATACTATGATTATGATTACTTAGCAGCAAGTAAAAGCGTTCACAATGAAACAACCGCCGAGCCGCTGAATGGACATACAGAGATAATTCCACAGTCATTGTGGTACATACTAGCCGTTTTCCTATTTGTGGCATACACTCTAGGTGAGGTTTAATGTCATTCTATATTTTAAAACATAAAAATCACTGAAAACCATTAAGATGCTCTGTAAATTATGGTATTATATATAACCTACTTGGTGTCTTGAAAAGGGTCACTTTCATAAATTTCAAATCAACCTCGAATAGTTTGAAGATATTTTTAATATTCGAGATCTATTTACTTATCTAAAACCATCGTAACCACACTACATATGAATGTTTCAAAGTTTTGAAGGAACATCTGTAGAAAATTTATATACATGTATATATTTTTAAGTAGACATACCTAGTGGTAAAAAAAAAAGAAATAAAGTCACTTCCCACATAAAACGTGATTGTATACAATACAGTGTACAAATTTAATATAACGTTTCTCAGTATAACAAAGTTTTCAAAATTCCCTATCACTTCCCGTCAAAGCTACTGCAAAGTGTAACATTGTGTGTTGAAAGAGTCAATCAATAACTTCTATAACGATTTTTTAAGAGTTGCAGACTCTGTCATTGGCCCTTATTTAAAATTATATTTCAATCCACAACTTTTACGAAAGGTAATGCATCAATTATTCCCACTTCTAGAATTCATGTCTCCACATGGCTTGGACAAGTTAAACTCTTCATAGGTCATTCTTTTTTAATGCTAAATAACAATTTTTTAACATTGTTCAAGCCAGTCGTAGATATAACACAAGCTCATTTTTCCCAATTATATGCTTGTCATTATGAATATTTTCCAAAGCCCTTCAGTCCTGTTGATTTCTTTTGTGGGTTACATTGTTAAATTGTTATTGTATTCTGGTTAAATTACAGATGGCATAGATGGTAAACAAGCTCGTCGTACACAAACCTCAGGGCCTTTGGGAGAACTTTTTGATCATGGACTGGATTCCTATTCAGTATTTTTCATACCAGCTTGCCTTTACTCGATTTTCGGAAGAAAGGACTTCTCGATATCCCCATTGAGGTAAGTTTTGTAATATAGTCGACAACAGCACAAGATATTCTCTCTCACTAGACGATATACGATTTCAACTCCAGATTTTAATAATTTAACGATGAAAGTAATCCTTT
Source organism: Elymnias hypermnestra (assembly GCA_015832385.1). NCBI lineage: Eukaryota > Metazoa > Arthropoda > Insecta > Lepidoptera > Nymphalidae > Elymnias > Elymnias hypermnestra. The sequence continues at coordinate 210,318 of JACTOM010000016.1, forward strand.
TTAAAAAGCCAATGTAAAGCATAGGTTTAATTAAAAATTGCTTTACAGTGTTTTTATCGCAGTTAGTAACATAGAGATATGTCACAGTTCAATATAAATAGACAAACACATCCAAATACATGCATACATGGTTTGAAATAAGTAAAATACACAAGCGAACATACGTGCATCCGTAAGAGCACATAACAAACTCATAATCAAATTAAAATATTGACATATAATTTAAAATAATTAAAACACACATGCAGACACAATTGGGAATTTTAATAAATGCGTATTTTAAAAACTTTGTCGTTACTTAGATTGATATTTTTTAGCCTTTTCAGATTACATAAAAAAGTTTTAAATTTATTATTAAATAATAATCACGATTTTATAAACGCGAGACGATAGGTCGCAATGATTGTGACGTCATTTTTTTCTTTCAAAAAGTCATTTCACGCACTCTTCCATATGTACACGTATTACACACAAACAGCCGCACACACACACACACACACGTATACACTTAAACATATTACACATCATTAAAAATTAAATAAACTATTATAGATTTTTATACACGAATTCATATGATTGAAAATTGTCACACAATATGTTGCCTGTAAAAGATCATTTTTAGTGATAAGGTCGCCTTTGCGCAATAATATAATTATATTTAAAAATGTATACTTTTGTAAACTTATGTGCAATAAAGTATTTTGTATTGTGTTTTACAAAACAGAATTTGAATTCATATATTGATTTGTCAACTTATCAGTATGTTTATGTATATGTACTAGTTCAGCTGTCATGAATCATCGTCGTTAAATGACTCATTCTATTGTTCACTAGGGAATTAATTATTAAAAAAATAATTCGTACATAAATGTTTCCTCACAATTTTCTCCTCCGTCGGAAAATAATGATTCAATCATGTTTTTTTTATACTCCAGGTTTTGCATCAAAGTTATGAGTATGAAATTATATGGTACATCTTATAAATAAAATTTGCTTTGTCAGTATTTAATATATCACCATATCTATCGTCCATTTGTTAAAAGAAAAATGTGATTTGTAGGCATATCAAAATCTTATCTCTAAATTTTCTAATTTTGTAGATAGATAAATGCCATTCATCTTTTCTTATCAGGGACATACATAACCGAATATTATGCTAAATTGAACACGACAAAGGTGTCTGTTAATATAAAATTATTGAAGTTTGGTTTAAAGAAAACCATCAGAATTGACAGACAACTACTGCTATCTCAACTGATCGAAAATGATGATACGCTTAAAGAACGAAGAAATTTACCTTTTAATGGTTTTTAACCATCATTGAAACAGATCGAAATTTTTGCCTGTACGCTTATGTTTGTAGGGTAGTAACTAGGTATAGCCAAAGCCTCCCACAAAACTTAACCAGAAAAATTAAAAAATACAATTTCTCCTGCCAGGGATCTCACCCTGGACTTCTATTAGCTAAGTTAACAATTGCACCATTGCGGAAGCGAGGTCGTCTACTGATAAATCAATTTACAACACTGAAATTAATCACTACAGAACTATTTCAATTGATGTATGAGATCGTTGAACTTTTTTTGTTGCATGCTTTCGAAACGTCTTACTATTCGAGCGTAACTTGTAAATGGCTAAACCAGTACCATTTAGTAATTCACATTGCAAAATTATACCAACCTTAGCGAAAATGGTTCTTTTTAACAGAATTTTAGTACCAACAAAACTACAGTCATATCAAATAATCTTTATTAAAGTAGGCTTTGAAATTGTGAAAAATTTGAATCAAAATTATTTAGAGGTTACTGAATATTCTGCTGTTTCTTGTTCAAAGTTATATCCCATTCGTCAATGTGGATATATCATAAATATTAGTACAATCGGGTTAAATAGATTTTATCACGAAATTTTGCAAAATCCGTTTTTTAGCTGACCTCTACTCGACAAAAGGAATATTCCTACCAAATTTCAAGTCTCTACGCCTTATGGTCCAGAGATATCGTGATGAACCAATAGATACCTGGATATCTCATATATATACTCGTAGATAATATATTGACAATTTTCTTTACCGTTGATCCTAAAGATCGTAAATTATGAAACAACGCCATTGGTTATTATTCAATTAAAGCTATTACTTGCAGAATGTATTATATTATGTGGAATCTTCTATTAAATTTTTACCTAAGCCATTGGGAAAAGTACAATACTGGTGTATTATTTCTACCCTGGGGCTACGACTTCAGTATGTGGGTAAGTAACAGTTAATTTATGCCGGTAACATTCATATGAACGTCACTTTCGATTACTTATAGGAATATTTTAGCTATACATATACAGTTGTACATAGGCTTTTAATATATTTTTTGTGTTAATGGCACCTCACTCTGCGAAAAGTAAGATTGCTTAATTCTTTGATTAATTAAAACGAGACAAGGTTACAAACCATTGCCTATTGACCGAGAGAGAAAGGCATTTGGTATAGGACTATGCAATCGCAGCCGCTGAAATTTTGTTGGTTTGAAAGGTGTAAAATTAATCGGATGGACTTAAGGATAGCGTTAAGGCTTCGTTCCGGTCACATTCCATCAAATATATACGCATATTTAATAAAAAAATCGGAAACTCCTAATTGCTCCACTTGTGGGGTAATTGAGGATATTTACCACGTGGTGATGGAGTGTGTGCGGAACGAAGCTTTAAGAATTGATTGTGCTGTGCAACTAGGTTATAAGTTAGATATAGGGGAATTCATTACTTTATTGGCATTTCCGTACAGTAATGAATCAAAGATTATATATAGATTAGTTAAAAATTATTTTAAGCGTAGATAGATAATAAGTGAGCGTTTTATATGATTGTTAACCTTACGGAGCGACATAGTCGCATAGTGACAAAGCTCCTTAAATAAAGAGATACAAAAAAAAAATAATTAATCTTATTAATTTTTATATATATGAAAATATACTTGTAAATGAAAGTGACATTTTGAATGTGTATATATACGTCAGCCTTGGCTGACAACCGTAGAATAGTCAACGAGCAAGAGTTTTCGCCTCCTTAACAAACCTATTTCTAACAAATATTAGTATATCTAATTAAATATTATATAAGATTAATAAAAATAAAATTTACTTGTACGAAATAAGTAAAAGTCGCGGACAATATTTCTAATCTATTTACAGACGTCAACATTCGTGTTCCTCTGGACTGGGGTGAAAGGCACTAGTTTCTACAAACGTTATCTCTTTGGTAACTACACACTTGCTAACGCCTTTGAATGGCTGATATATGGCACAGGGGTATTTACGAATCTCCCAGTCGCACTCTACAATACATACCAGTAAGTGTAAAAATGCATTATAATTTATAATTAGGAACACTTTTAGAACTTAACTTTCATACTAAAATCAGAAGTACATTATTATGTACATATTATAGACAATCTAAATTATTTCTAGTCCCTTGATTTTATTATTGCGATACCTCCTAATATATTCATTTAAATTCTATTGTGTCTAAGATTAGATTGACGTGCATGTAATGCTTCATATAATGAAAGTATTTAAATTGATTAGTGTGGTTTAAAACAGTATCCGTCAGAATAAAATTCTAATTACCACATCGTATGTAATAATTTTTTAGAAGGTAAAATAGAAATAGTGATCTATCCTTAAAAGCGTAACATAATTGTATTTATATTTGCAGATCCTACAAATTGCGCACAGGGAAAATGCGTTCAGTCACGGAAGCATTAAGGCCATTGTGGTCCCTTTTGAGTGTATTCGTAATATGTTCAATTTGGGTCCACAAATCTGACCGTTTGCCAGATTGTGACCCACGAGCGCTTTTCTTGCTCATAGGAACGCTTTTTAGTAATGTGGCGGTAAGTTTTTCTCGAATCTTCACAATTATTTATTTATTCTAATTAAAAAAAATGGCACCAGGCAGGTTACCTCTACAAAAAAGTAATTATAAATAGATATTAAAGATACTAAGTTTTGAATTAGAAGTAAGCCAACTTGCTGGTGGTCAAAACATACTTTTATAATAACGGAACAAAAAACATTACTTAAAAGAATAACAGAATTATAACTTTTTACACTACACTGACAGTTATAAAGTGAAAAGTGTTAGAATCCCTAAACTTCTTTTTAATTACAAAGCTTAATTTTTTTCGACTTGGAAACTTTGGAACTTACGGATCACACCTGATTATCAGGGGTTCTTCACAACCAACAGTTGTGGGGTACGGACCTCGAGACAGTATCTCATTAACCGGGCTAATTTTCTCGAGCATCGACGATGCCCGTTATTCTAATGGGATGGTTCCCACCAGCTCACGTCAGTAGGACCACTTCCAGATCAATCGTAGTGTTGGTCAAGTCCGGGTAGTGCCACTGCTGTCGCGTCGTCAACGTCGTTCCACTACACCTGGTGGTGATGATAGCACGAGTTCACGAGGCAGGGGATGTCCAGTGCTTTCAGATCTAGGATATATAACGTTAATAGAACATCCTTTATAACGTATTTCCTCCTATCAGGCATAGGCATTTGAAGAAATGCCTGCTGCTGCTGGTTCTGTAGCCTCTTCCTCTGGTACCCTGAGCAGAAAGAGTACCAGGCAGGAGCCGCATAGGTCATTTTCTTTTAGGAATACCTTAAATAACAAAAGGATGCCCTTACCTCCCTACTCCCTTCTTGGATTTGTTTAGTTAATCTATATTGTCCGAATATTGTTGCAGTGTCGTCTCATAGTGAGTCAAATGAGTAACCAGCGATGCGAAGTGGTGAACTGGTTGCTATGGCCTCTTTCATTGGCCACATTTTTATCACTCACTCTACCAAATTATGAATTGACAGTTTTCTACGCCATGACCGCTATAAGTATTATTGCCCACATACATTATGGAGCTTGCGTGGTAAGTTTTTCTACTTTCTAAAAAGTTAATACTTGAGTGTAATCTCATCTGATACTAAGTGATGATACAGTTTAAAATTGTAGCTACTAACATGGGTAGAAAGAATTTACATTTTGATGGGGTCAACAATACAGCACCGTGCCGGAACGCATTATTTTCTTGGTGGCAGATTTTCGATGATAAGATAATAAAGCAATAATGCCACCCAGATTAGACGCAGATAAAAAAAAATACATTTGTTTCGGGAATCGAAACAAGTCTCCTAAAGAAACTATTTTAAATAGTGTTGCTGACAGGGTGAAGGCTGAAGTTTGCAAATGATCTCACCCGATGGTAAGCAATGATACAAGTCTAAGATGGAAGCGCGATAAACTGGTAAGTGGCGATATACCTCTTATAGTTTCTACACAGCATCGTACCGGAACACAATTCTCTTTGTTAGGCTGTACGTCTTTGCTGATAGGGTGGTAACTTGCCGCGGCCGTAGTTTCCCATCAGTCCAGACATAGACAAATTAAAAAATGCAATTTCCTAAATACCCCCTACCGGGGATCGGACCCGGGATTGCTGTTAACAAAGCAGGTACTTACACCAATGCGCCAGGTAATCGAAATTTATACGCGAAGTTTACATGATTTTCTTTTTCTACAGGTTAGACAAATGTGCGACCATTTCAGAATAAGCTGTTTCCACATAAAACAACGAGGGGATTGACTTTTAGATGACAATGCGTGCTAAATACATAACATCAAATGCCATTCATCTTATATCAATGTTTATTCAAACTTAAACTTTATGTATGCAAATATGATTTTAAATTATTCTAATGCATCGATATTTTTTATTAACGCGTCTATATGAAGAGCCTAGTCTTCTGAGGGTTTTCTCTCATTTCATCTTTAAGATAGATAAATCACTTTATTGCACACAAATACTTACAGAAAATGCAAAAACTTAGAATCAATGCTAAAGCTAGGAGCGTGCAGAGGCGGTCTTATGCTACAAGCGATCTCTTCCAGTCAACCTTTGTATAAGTGGCTGCTTTATAAATAAACGAATGAGGCAAAACAATGTCAGACATAAACAGATACATAAGTATAATTTTAAAAATATTTTAAACTTATATAGTTGAGTATTTTTATATATTTAAACTAACTTTTTTATTTTAATACTTTTTATCTTGCATATAAGTTTTGCATGAACCTCTAATTTTTCAATGGAATTATTATTAACATATTTATCCATTGATAGTAAGTTTACTGACAGGATTTGGATTTAATGACCCGAGATGCGCTTACCCCAGTTGGACTAATTTGCTAAGTTTGACCTTCAAATCAAAGATTCGTTATTCCTATAGTCTCCTACAGTTTTCTAATCGTCAAATACAGTCATTTCCTCAAATTATTTTTAATGAACGACGTAAAGGATGAATACATATACGTTTCTACAATAACCTCCCAGAAGGCGTTTTAGAGATGCCGCTTAATAAATTCAAATCCTTTATTAAAAGAAAATTGACTATCAAAACGCATGGGAGTCTATCATTTCATTTTGTAATGATGATGGTTAAAAAATACTAAATACCCGACTGAGTTTGCTGTGGGCTCTCCTCAGGACAGGGCGCGAAGGAACACTCGTAACTTAAATGAAATCAAATATGTAAAAAGCGGAGGCACTGTGCGTCCGCGGAGATATGGTATACATAAAGTTTGAGTGAATAATCATGGCAAAAAAACGTATGACGTGCTGTAATATTCATGTATATTTATATAATAATTAATATAAACCCGAAGTAAACATACAGTGTGAGTAAAAAAAAATTTGTACCAATGGATATTAATTAAAAAAGACATACTTCAATATTTATTTTCAAATTAAAACGTCAAGTTGAATAACATTCAATATTCCATATATTTAAATTTTAAGTGTCTTCATGAGTATATTATGTTTTTGTGTTAATTTTGTGGCAGTATATATGTATATATTATTAAATATGGTTATTCGCCAGGATTTATTCCTTTTTATTAATAAGAAGACTCAAAGATTCCTATCAATTTTAATTAGTATGAATTTTTATTTGTTTTACGAATGACTGTCTTATCAAACAAGTTTTTTTATGTATTTCTTCTTCTATTTTGTTACTCTATTTTAAATTGCAAATAATATTTTTCAGCACTATCGTTTTTTTTTTTAATTTGATGTTATGTTTTTGTAAGAATGTGTATGCAATTATAATAAAATCCCAGGCATGATAAAAAAGGGTCTTTTTTGCCTTCTTTTATAAATTTTTATTACTCTGTGTACACTTCTTAACTTTATGGGTTTGTAGCACGTATTGTCTTTGTGTTTTTTTTTGTTGACATGGTCACTTTTACTTTTAAGTATACAAATATGTCATTGTGTTATATAATTTATTCTATTAATAATTTTAAGTTTAGACAATTGTAAATGTATCGTAATTATGTGACCCTACTAGTATCTATCTAAAAAGAGCAACAAAAAATAACTCATTATCGTTGCAATTGACTTAACATAGTATTTTTTTATACAAATACCACCAATCTAAATAAGTTTCTTCGAATTAATATAACCATTTCTTATGGGTAATTAGGAAACACATAGCACTTAATCCTTCAAAAGCATCGCTAGATTCGTTTTCCGGAACTGTGGACGTAGGAAACTACGAACAAAACGTACTGCCATAAAAAAATTGCGTAAAATAACTCAATAAAAGGTAAGTAAGTAGCAGCCCATTAACGTCCCATGATCGGGCATGATAGGGCAGAGAGTTTCTAAAGGATAAACCCACCACGCTGCCCCACTGCGAATGGACGGGTTTATGCTGTAAAAAAAATTAAATAGGAGCATTAACATTCTGCAAATATTAAAATCCGTTATTAACGGCGTATTTCATGATAACATTTTAATTCATGTATTCATAACGTAAAGATATATTTTGCGTTATCTTTTATGAGGATTATTTCCGTTATTTTCTATATCTAGGAGATATAGAAAAATTCGTTAAATCAAGGAAGTCGTTATATTATGTTTACGCTCTATAATAAAAGTCTTGTCCAATTAAAAATCTTCTTAAAAGGGTTAAGCGCTATGCCGTGGGAAAATTATTTTTATTCACGCTTATTATGCTAGCTTATGCAATAACATAACAGTGTCGTAAATCACAGAATGTATATTTTTGTATGTTATAGCTTTTTATTAAATGAGTAAGTCTTAATTCAAAGTTTTGGAATAAATTTTCGGACATGACAAATGCAATGTCTTGCGAGATGTTTTTTATATTTTAATTTAACAGAAACAGATTGATTGAGCTAAGTTCGCGAGAGCGTAATGAGTTAATCCTTTGCACTCCAATTAAGTAACTCATAGACTATAAGATTGAGTTACTTTTAACCTTTATGAGTTACGGTATATTACTTACAAATACATACATGTATACATAAGACTGCCTCATTGGTCTAGTGGTTAGCATGTTCGACTAGACATGAGGTCGGGCCACTTCAAAAATCTATATTGAGTTTTCTATTAACATTTGCTCAATATTTGCCCGCAGTTAGGAAGTTGGCGGTGTATTCCACCCCCGTGCCTTGGAGAGCACGTTAAGCCGTCGGTCCTGCGCCTGTCGGTTGGTCTCCGTTCGTTTAGGATTCCCGTCACATCGGACAATGAGAGTGAAGGCATATGCGACGATAACGGTGTGCAAAGGGTTAATATTTTTAAAGACTACTAATATCTAGTTGTATCCACTTAAAAATTAAAGAAATCTATATGAACTTGCGTGTGAGTCATCAAGTATGATCTAACGGAAGGAATAAAAAACATCTAGTCGAATTTATTGTATATGCTTAAAACATGGTCTGCTTCTATTCGCAAAATGTTTTCTACAAAATTGTCGAGGCTTAATAAAGTGCCATCTTTTTTCAATTTACACATTATTTATAAATCAGTTTTTGACGTTATAATGTCTTATAAATCGAAAACCGCCGTTTGCAGTAATGCAGTAATATTTTGCATCTACTAAAAAAATTTCTAAGACCGTTTATATTTATGTTGGTGATGTATTATAATGTCCGTATTACCACTACATAATATGAGTTCAATTAATCCCTGAACGTATATATTTATAAACAGTATTCATTACTCTATACTTTGTATTACATTTACACTATTGTTTTGAATATTATTTTGTTTGTTTAAAAATTTTAGCAACTTTATAGATATTTTATGTAAATAGGGTATAGAAACTAAAGTATTGAAATATTTAATAACGATTAATTTAACACAGGACGTTCAAGATTATTGATTGACATTTTAAGAATTATATATATTTTTAATTCTGCAAAAAAATTATCGTAAAATCAATTATATTATTGTTTTATGGTTATGTCATATGTAACAAGTATTTTTCAACTGTGTTATTAAAATATATTTTCTTAACTCTTTTTTATCTAGGTGTTACACAAAAAGGACGAAAGTTTAAAACTAAAATTTTGTAGTAAACATAAAAGAATTATGTTATACTTAGAGATCAGCCATAATACTGTTTCTTAATCTGCAAATATATGATATATTCAACGTGAGGGAGGGGGGGGGGGGGAGGGGCAGCCATTAATTACGTGTGATCATTTTGGCACCTTTTTGACCCAACCTTTGATAACATTTAGTTCGACCATTTCCTAACCCCAAATATCTCAATGTAAATTTATATATCTGTTCTTTTGTGTTGGATTTATTAAAACAACAAACATAAGTAACATCTAAGGACTATTACTATTTAAAACTCATAAAACTTGCTAGAAAAAATAATACACTTTAATAAAATATAATTCGCATATGCAGTCTAGCTCAGTCCATGTAAACTCATGTGCAGTTATTTGAGTCACACATTATTTGAGAAATAACAATAGATATTAAAAAAAATTGAAGTCATATTCTACTACCATATATTAGAACCTTTAACATGAACTTTCAATATATATGGCTGCCATGTTTGGTCAAAATAATTTTTATTTAATGAATGAATATTTCAAAAAACATATTAAGTGTAATACACTATAAATTAAAAAATAATTTAAATTTGAGTGGACGAATAAATAGTATTTTGTTAAGGATAGACAATTTGAACAATATACATATAACAGAGCCAACCAATAGTAGGTATTGATCTGATATTTGCCGAGAGCTCCTGTATCCCCTTGATTTGATTGTGTTAAATTCTTTTCAAATCCGCCACCTTCAACTTATTAATGATTTTGTCCCCCACCCGCCCCATACTAAGCTTTGGACATCTTCATTATAACATTGGTAAAGCTTTTATTGACATAAGATTCAATCTGTCGATATTATTGCAATTTGCATAGTAAAAAAATCATATATAATCGACATGTTTTAGAGTTGTTCTAAGTGCCGTATATATTTGCACTTTGACTAATGATTAGTGTACTTTGCTACTTTACAAGATATAGTTATAGATTATAATGTCTATTCAGTATTAATAAGTCGATAACAAACACTTTATGAAACATGTTCTTCCTCATTTGCCTTGATCAAGATTGTGATAACAAATACTCTTAGGTTAACATCCATCCATGTGATTACTATAGGCATCATTACAATTAATCATTAAAACAAGTATTATAATAAAAATAACATCAATTCCTACACCATTTAGCAAGAATTTCCTAAATTAGATAAAATAATTTTATTAATTAATGAATATTTGTAAAAACTTAACATTTATTGTTGATAGGTTTTTCAAATAGTAATTCGTTAATTAAATTCATTTTGTGAGCAACACAAGTATTATAAATAAAATTTATCAATTGTTAAGCCATTTAGCTAGAACTCAATTTAATACTAAAGATATTGATAAAAATAGATAGTGCTGTAAAGTTATTTGGAAAATAAATTTGATGATACTTGATGATAATTGTTTTTTGAAATAATAATTAATGAATTTTGCAAATAACTCAAGTAATAAAAAATATTAAAGAAGAAACCTATTACATGAGCGATCAATACAAATAAAATAAAATTGCTTTAAATCTGGTAGGGGCTAATAGAAATTGTTCAATTTAAATTTCACATGCAAATAAAATAAAATGTACATATAAACACAAAATGAAAAATCACTATTAAATTTGGTTTTTAATTATTGGTTAAAAATTAATGCAAAGTCAAATTTAAAACTAAAATTGCTATTTTATGCTCCTCGACTGTAGCATTCTCAACCAATTACTAATAAAGAACACATTATCGAGGGATGCCTGAGTAACGGTTCTAACGAGTCTGTTCTGGCAATTGCGGAAATTCTCCCAAAAGCCAATTTTACTGCGTATAATCGCATAAATTTTGAAAAGACCAACGTTAGCAATCAACCGAATCAAAACCCTGGTATTTTAGCAAAATGTGGGGAGCATTGTTGTATTTGAGTATGTTAAAGATCTTTTTGGTGCGTATAAAATAGTGCAGTAAGCCATGAACAAAATAATCTTGGTGAGCAAGCAATAGAGCGAGTAACCAACGACGGTCATTCCCACTCGATATTCGTGTCAACGCTCAGACACACCATCAAGATGTGTCCCAGATACCGAAATTGCTAAACAACCAGAACATGAACCATTTAATATCAGTAGGGTATTCTCTCCGGACTCCTACCATAACGAAAGATGAGTAAGTCCCATTTGTACACATTATATTTGAGGCAGGCAATGACGTATTGGCAAATCGAAACTAATTAACGAAGACCATTTATCGAGGGACTATGTATCACCATGTCATCTGCGTAACTTAAATTAGCAACAGATGGCGTTGTACAATGTTTCGCAAAATAAATTTAATTAATAATTGAAAAATATTAGCATCAAGACTTATCCACTGCAAGTTAAAAATGCATTTGAACTCGAGTGATTGAATTATAGAGTATTACACTAATGAAAATTTGAACAAGGTACGTATAGAGAGTCTGAATTAATAGTAGGAATTGAATGTTTTAAAATTACCACTTATAAAACCGATATTGCGAATCACTATATAAATGAAATGAGGTTGTTAATATATTTATTAATTGTCATTTATATGAGATATGGTATGTTTTAATCTTACAATTAGCTTAAGCTTGATGACGCTGAGAGAGCTATACACTAAACGTCTTCAAGTACCTCTAGTTCTAATTAGAAAGTTGCTTTACACACAGTGACACCATCGTTGCTTCACGCTGATCATTAAATCATGTGACAATATAATTTTTAAGATAAATAGGTATTTTTATTTATTATCTCTTCTACCTACCCTCATGTAAATGTGTACTGGAGTAATGGACTCCAGTGATTACTTTCCGGATATTGCCATCATCAACTTGCATTTTAAACATTTTCAAGTTTTTTTTGTAATTTTGATGATTAGGTTTAATAAACTTGGTCATAGTTTTTTTTAATCATATAGTTATAAAAAAAATCATTAATACACAAGGTAGTACAGTAATAAATAATTTATCTATAAAACACGAGTCTAAAACTATTGTTCTATGTATTTAAAAAGTGCAATTTTCAATATGAAAAAAAATGTTTACTTCATTACTAAATGTGCATTCGCTAATGAAACCACCTAAGAAGATAATTATCAGTATACCTTTACAGTGCGGACCTCGCAAATAAGATGCATTCAAATGAGAGTCACGATAGATATATGTTGAAATGCAAGAAATAAACCTTATAAAATTTGTAACCCGAACCAATATCTCTGTAACATTTGTGGACGGCACTAATTTCCTTATAAAATCTGTTATAAGAAAAGGTTGTCGATCCGAACCCTAAAGTAAGATATTGGATTTTAAAATTTTAGGTGCATTTTGTTTGCCATAAACCTTATTTCTCTTTATTAAATGGCGCTTGTCCCAGTTTACAACACAAGTAAATTAATTATAACATAAAAAACAAAACTTAAATTAATAATAATAAATTTTAAATTAACACTACAATCAAAATTAAATAAAATAAAAATAGTAAATAAATCTAAAGGTATTAGGTTTCCTCGTCATTTTCGTAATTGTACAAATTTATATGTTAATTCCTTTTTTTTTTGGCATGATGAACTGCAAGCCAATAGAAATGGAATTCCTCAGACACTCCGAACAGATCTTGATGATAGTTAATAGTATTCTGAGAGTTACGAATGCGAGTCTAAAACACGCGATTCGAGATCTTATAATCGCGAAGTAGTAGGTACTCTGACGTCGGCAAACATACCCGTAGCACTGCAGTATCCCGGTAGTCTCATCAAAATGCGGTATGCATTATTATACTACTACGTGAGTTGATCGTGCAATTGGCCCAAAGTTGACACTTGTAGAAGCAGTAACAATATGCTCTAAACAGTGTCTACTTTGCTTTAGCACTGCAACGGGCGAATCGACGTGGGAGCATGTTGCACCGAACAGCCAGTGCCCTCTTTTCTCGTTTAACGTCTTCGTCGTCCCGCAGATCCTCCGTCAAAATCTAAGATATCAACTATCCATAATATGAAAATTATACTACTGTATTAGGACGTGTCTAAAGAAGACCATCAGATTATCGCCTATAATTAATGAAATAAAAATAAACTTGTTATGACTTCTATTAGGCTACATGAAATTAACAACTTATTTAAATGTATACGTTTCTAATATAAGACGTTCTAGAGATGTCGCTTAATAATTCAAAGAAAATTGATTGAAAACTCTTACTACAATTTAAAAGATTCCTTTGACGATAAAAACGTGTGGGCGTAAAAGAATTGCTCTAATTTAAATATAATATTGTAACAAACATGGTAAAACAAATAAAAAATACCCGACTGAGTTTGTTATTTGGAAACAGTTAGCCTAGAGTTTGGTTTAAAGTTTAATCGCGGCAAGACCAAGGTAATGATTGTTGACCGTGCAAACAATAATTCACCAGAGGTGACAGAAATTGCGAAATGCGAAACGTGGTATAGTCTTACATTTACCTCGGGGCTCTAATATCAAAGAACGGCGGATACATTGACGAAGTCAAACGACGGATGGCTATAACAAGAACGGTGATGGACAGGATGAAGAAAATATGGAGGAATCGGAACATCACAAAGACCACGAAATCTAAACTCGTGAGGACTCTTTATCTTCCCCATATTTCTATACGCTGCTGAGATGGACACTGCTAGATGTGAAAAAGCAGAAAATAGATGCTCTAGAAATGTGGTGCTGGAGAAGAATGCTTGGAGTTTCGTGGACCGAGTTTCGAACAAACGTCTCGATACTTCAAGAACTCGGCCTCAAACAGCGTCTATTCTCACTAGTACAGTCTCGCGTTCTGACATTCTTCGGACACGTTTCTCGGCGTGACAACCAGTTCATCGAACGCCTCGTCGTTTAAGGAAAAGTGGAAGACATCAGACCGCGTGGGAGGTCACCCACTCGATGGACCGACCATATCAAATTTGCACTGGGAGGTTCATTGAACGAATGCAGCAGGATGACCTCAAACAGGGAAAAATGGCAAGCGGTAGTCATGCGCATAACATCTGCCCACTCCGTTACTTCATGACGATCACGACCGCTCTGTCAAGAGCGAAACGAATAAGAAGAGTTTGTTGTGGACTCTTCTCAGGACAGGGGCGAAGAAACCCCCGTAACTTTAGATTTTAAATCGTTCTTTAACACCATGATCAGGCGTACATTAGAATTAGTGTGTGGAAAAAAATATTTGACGACTGAAAAGTATTGAAAAGTGCTGTAAAGGCCTACTTTAATAAATAAATAATAATGCTCTAACGAAGGCGACACATTCAACTGGAAATGAAAATCGTATTATGCCACATTGTATGATTATGAATAAACAATCAATTTAGGCAAGAATTTCATAAATTGGAAATGATTTGCCATAAATTTTAAATGCAGCACCGATTTAAATGCACTTATTAATAGTCTAGTAAAAAAATTCTACGTAGTTGTAGTCCAACACATACACCACTTTACTAACATCGTCATAGATAAGATAACATAAAATTACAATCGATAAAAAGCGACACAAGTTACTGTATGTTTCTCTATAGTACATCAATTGGCAATAAATGGAGAAATATGGAAATCTATCAAATTAATACAGATGTGGATTTACGTACATTAAATATTAGAAGTAATAATAAATATAAGAGAGTTGACCCAAGTCCGCCGTTTAATTCCGTATTACAGGAGTTAATTTTGCACAACAAGGAAGTTTTAAATAATTCTACATATAAATTGGAATCATTCAAGAAGAATTTTATGCTAATTTTCAATCAAGAGGCTGGAGAAAATCCACGATATGGATCTACAAAAGACGTGAATACACTAAAGGAAACATTCAGGAACTACGGATTTGAAGTTGTTGTGCGAAAGGACAAAAATAAAGAAGAAATATTGGAAGAATTGAAAATTTGTAAGTGGAAATCAAAATCGATTTTGCGTGCATACGTTTGTTTGAAACACGTTACATTGTTTTAAAGTCTTTTTTTAAGTTTTAAGGCGCATAAACAGAAATTTTTATATTCTAATACTTGATGATAAAAAGAAAATAATAGCTGAACGTCAACATCAATATCATCTGATAAAAGCTACTTTCATCTACTAAAGCTTAATTGAAGGTCAAAGGATTCGTTAACATGATTTTCAGATAAATTTACAACATTGAATGGTTCTTGTTTCAGTTAAAAATAAAGACTTTACAGACTATGGTTGTGTAGCCATAGTGGTCTTAAGTCATGGTAAGCGTGGAGGGCTTCTTAGTGCGAACGACCAATATTACAGTGAAAATGAATTAATAATTCGTTTAAAAACTCACGGTAACCCCACACTGATAATGAAACCGAAGATGTTAATTATTCAGGTTCGCTACCTCACAATGATATATATTCCTTAATTCTTAATTATCTACACTGGCGACTTGTGCAATAAGCGTTCATATATTAATTTACATAATCTACGAAATATACGTAATTTATTTGCCTTGATTGATGTTATTAAAGATGTTAGCGCTTGAATGTGATCATACCTAATGGTAAGTGATGATACAGTCTGAGATGACAGTCCGTCAACCTGGTAAGAGTTTCCACACAGTACCACACCGGATTGCATAAAATTTGGCTTGACGTCTTTGCCATTCCACCAGTCCAAACTTCTCAAAGAAAAATTGTTATTTACCTTGCCGGGAATCCAGCGAATAGCGCACTCTACTAACGAAGCAAGTACACCATTGGACCAACCAGGATGTCAAAATGTTGTCTTAATTACCTACAGATTGTTTGCGTTTAGAATGCAGTGATTTACCATTCTAGCTTAGCCCAATCAAACCGTCAAATCTTTTTAAATTCACAGTGACCAGTTAAGGGGTGGAGCTAGAATGATGACTCACTGCGAACAAACTGTAATAGGCTAAATTCTTAACGCGAACAAACTGTAATAGGGTAAATGTTTGGGGGACTGATTTTCCGGGCTGAGTGCGCTAGTGTTGCACATACACGCTTCTGTGGATATCCGCAAAGCGAGATTGCTGAGAGAGTCTTAGTGGGACCGCCTTATTATTAGGGTTTGTTTAGTATATATTCAAAGTTACGAGTCGGCGTTGAACTATAACAACTAGCTAGATATAGGCCTTGTCGGATTTGCCGTATTCTCTGCATGAGATTTGAATATGGTCGAAATTTAGTTATGAGTACCTACTAGTGCCTAATGCCTCATTGGTCAAGTGGTTAGCTTGTGCGACTACAAACATGGGGTCCTAGGTTCGAGTCCCGGCTCGGGCCAATTCAAAAATCAATATTGAGTTTTCTATTAAGGTTTTCTCGAAGTTCGGAATTTGGAGGTGCGATCCACCCCGTTTGCTCGGAGAGCATGTTAAACCGTTGGTCCTGCGCCTGATTTCTCTCCGATCGTGTCGGATTCCCGTCCCATCGGAGTATGAGAGTGAAGAGATAGAGAGTACACTTGTATACTATGCCTGCCAATCCACAATGGAGCAGCGTGGTGGGTCTATGCTCTAAAAACCCTCTCTCCTAAGAGTGAGGAGGCCTGTGCCCAGCAGTGGAACATTAATAGGCTGCTACTTACCTTTTTACCTTCTAGTGGAAACCAGTCTATATAAGGCGATCTGTCCTCCAACTAGCTACTGCATTCGACTTTGTTATGTGAAATTATCTTTTCAAATACCTTGCGAGTATAATTTATGAAACATCTGCTACAATTGGTGAAAAAAAAACCTAGCCCCAAAACTTAAGAACTTTTCACAAATTTCCAGGCTTGTCGCGGTAATCATGAAACATCTGGTGTATCAGCAAACGAAGGGGGGAAAATACAAAAGAACTTTAATGATGAGAACTTTTGTTCATTACCAATTGAATCAGATTTATTGATATTACACAGTTCTTATGTGGGAAGTTCTTCATATAGGTAAAATTGGACATTTTTCTATTGCTTATTTCAACAGTTTCTACTCCCAACGTTATTGTAGTTTAGAAGCAAAATCATTTGAACTCGGTTTTTAAGTACTTTAAAACGTCGGATTAATTTAAAATTTCCATACTTTTCTTTTTCGGGATCTTAAGCATTACCTTTCCTACCGGGAATAGCTTATTTGCGCGCGTTTTGCCTTGGAGTTTTTTTCTTCCGATAACATGAATTAACCAAATAAAACATGCATATTACGCCTAAACAATAAATACAAATTAAATAAGAATTTTAAAAACTAAAGACAATTTGGTATACTTAGCCTAAAGTGCTCAATTTTGTTTGTAAGCACCCCACAAACAATAAAATGAATACATTATACAGTGCAACCTTAAAATAGCGAGCCCCTACGTGCCCCTAAGACCTAATGGAAAACATACCCTTACGTTGCGAATACATTTAATAAACACCGATTCATAACCTTTTTTTATTGTAGAATATAGGTGGAGAGTATTATTCATGTCTATCTAACGAATTACTTCAATTTATAATCTTTACATAAATATCCTTTCCAGTATTCTAACTTCATTTCACAATTCAATAATAATTTATGGATGGTACAGACACCTTAATTTATTTGATATTATTTATAAGTTATTGTTGTTTGATCCTAAGTAGCTTTCTTTTCCTTGCTAAAACGAGCCGAAGTCCAACAAAAGCTCTACATAGCCAAAACTGATGGCAACAAAGTAATTAATTTAATGAAACTAATGAATGATGAATGATTAATGAAACTGATGGGAAAATATGGGACGTGCAAGCGGGATTTAGAAGAGGAATGGGATGTACGAATCAGGTCTTTTCTTTACGGTGCATAACTGAAAAATGTTTGGCTAAACACCAAAAAGTTTATTGCGCATTCGTAGATTTAGAAAAGGCCTATGATCGAGTGGTGAGGAATGAGCTGTGGTCAACGTTATCTACGTATGGGGTGAGCGGTTGTCTGATCCAAGCATTGAAGTCTCTCTATGAGGGTTCTAGTGCCTGTGTCAGAATAAACGGAGCGTACACGGAGTGGTTTCCTGTCGAAAGAGGTGTTCGACAGGGATGTGTTGCGTCACCATGGCTGTTCAACCTTTTCATGGATAAATGTTTGACAGATTTAAAAGAAAGTATGTATGGGTTAAGAATGAATGAATTACTCATCAAATGTTTACTCTACGCTGATGATCAAGTAATACTTGCGTCATCCGCTAACGAGCTTCAGGAGATGCTAAATATTATGAATGAAGCTTTGAAAGGGAAAGGAATGAAAGTGAATGTAAACAAAACGAAAGTTATGCTTTTTGAACGAGATGAATCTATGATGAATGGCAATATTTTGATAGATGGGGAACAAGTGGAAGAGGTGAAAGAATTTGTATACTTGGGATCTAAATTTACAAAAGATGGAACATGTGAAAGTGATATCGAAAGGAGAGTGAATGCAGGGAATATGGTAAATGGTGCTCTGCATGCTTTTATGAATAGCCAGATGGTGTCTCAAAGGGCTAGACTGGCAGTGCATGCTGGAGTGTTGGTGCCAACACTTATGTATGGTAGTGAAAGTTGGGTATGGCAGAAGAATCACAAAAGTAAAATAAATGCGGTAGAGATGAGAGCGTTGAGAAGCATGAGTGGATTAAAACTGAGTGACAGAGTAAGAAATAGTGTGATAAGAGAACGTTGTGGTATAAAAGAAGACGTAGTGACTAAAATTGAGAAAGGTATGCTTAGATGGTTTGGGCATGTAGAGAGAATGAATGAAAGGAGACTGACAAAAAGGATTTATGAGTCAAGAGTGAATGCGAAAGTTGGAAGGGGAAGACCGAGGCGAACGTTCCTGGACCAAATCCAGGACATTTTAAATAACGGCCAGGTCAAGAGTACTCTAAACCGACGAACTTGTATGAAAGGTTTAATGAGATTGAAAGAAGCGAAGGAGATATGCAAGGATCGTGGCAAGTGGAAGGATGTTGTCTCTGCCTACCCCTATGGGAATGAGGCGTGATGCTATGTATGTATGTATGTACAAAGTAATTAGTATAACGAATATCCCTTAAGTTTCGTTATATCTAAACTGCACCGTATTTCATTAAACATTTGATCGCTACATGTCAATTCATTATTGAATATAATATTATGGACAATATATTATGTACAAATATAACTATTGTAAATGTTATTACTTTAAGAATATAGAACAAAAAAAATTGTATTGCAAATTATTAACTTCGCCTTTGAATTAATTCTTCTGTTGTCTTATTTTTAAGATACATATTTACAGAGACCCAGAAGAAGGCTCATGGTTTATCCAAAAACTTTGTGAGAAAATCAACGCACTATCGCCTGATGTTGATATAGAGTCCATTATGATTGAAGTCAAAAGAACCGTGGCAATTGATATGGAAGTTGTGAAATACAATCCTGTTACATCTGACATAGAAATAAAGAAGCAAATGCCCGTGACTACTTCCACGTTATTACGGAAACTGCATTTCGTTAAAAAAATTAATGTGTTTGATGACACATCGGAATCTGACTCAGAAGAAAGTTCTTCTAGGAGTGTACCTAAAGGTTTTTCGCTCAAATTTAGCCACTTCATGAGCATTAAGGGAAATCTTACGTAAGTATGAAATATTGCGTAATTTTTATTACATAATCTTAGCAAAAAATACTCTGACTGCTTCGCTGGCGCAACAGTGTAAGTAATTGCTTTGCTAGCAGAGATCCTAGGTACGATCCGCGGTAGTAGAAAGTTAGGTATCTACCTATTATGTATCTGAATTACAAAATTAAATACAAATTTAGTCTATGATTACATGCGATAGAGCTTATCCCTACCTAACCACAGCTTTGGCGCAGGGGAGGGGGGGGGGGAGCTATAATGGCGGGTGGCCAAAACGATAAGAGTACATATGATAATTAATTGAAATACATGAAGAATACAACTCTGTACCTAAACAAAAAGACATAACAGTACCATCAGTTGAGAATTTTTTTTAAATAATTGTTCGCGACTTTTGCCAAACAATTATTGTTCAGTGGATAAATTGTTTTTGCTAAATAATTTATACGATTTGCTTTATATAAATATAAAAAGACAAGATAGAAAGATAGAAAAAGTATATTTATGAATAATAAAAATACGCCAAACGTACCTACTTGCTAAAACACGAACGTTTGTCAGTCGCATATGCTGAAAATAGATTTTGGCGTCAATTTGGATCCCATCGCGCTAAATAAAAATCTGGAAGCAACCCTGGACAAGTCAATGCTCTTTAGCAAGCACATTTGCGAAGCTCATGGCAGAGTAGCGTTAGTGCTAAGTAGATTATACCCTCTGATCTGTAAGAAGAGTAAAGTGTCACTTCGCCACAAGGTGAAACTTTATCATGTCTTAAGCCAGCGTCGTTTTTGCATACATGCTAGAACGCAGAATGGCCCGTCTGCAGACCCTCCAAAATAAATTAATGAGGATGGCTACAGGATGCCCCTGGTACGTGCGAAACGTCGATTTGCATAGGAACTTAGAATTCCCCACGATAAAGAGACATTTCAAAACGCTCTCCAAAAATTATTTCGAGAGAGCCATTAAACACAGTAAGCCGTAAGTGGTGAACGCGTCCTCTTATAGGATTCTTCTCAACTTTTCAGGGCTCGCACTCGAAAAGTGGGGCCCTCCTTAAGAGCACGTCCTTTTATCCGGTTACGCTGTAAAAGCCAGTAGGGCTAACAGCTAATGACACTTCACGTGAGAAGGGGGTGCACCATTATGAACTAGGTAGCCTGTCGGCTCCTTACGCAGTGGACGCAAGCGACATTGAATATTTCGAGATTTTTTTAACACATTTTAATGCTTCACTTAAAAAGTTCTTTTCAGAGCTACTTAGTTTTAGTATTAGGAATCACACTTTTTCATATTTGTCAAAGTTCTTTTCAGAATCTCTTTGAACTCGATTATTTCCTTTTTTATTATCTTATTATTAGTTATTAGTTTATTCTTAATTTCTCTGATTTAAAATAAATATCCTTCATAGCAATATGCCTAGAAGGTCGCAGCTATCTAAGAAATTCATGGTCGTTTTAATTATCATGCTTATAACTTAAATATCTGTACCTATTTGTGTCTACCCGTGCGAAGTCGGGACGGGCCCCTAGTGGCTTATATTATAAGTCCAAGTTATCACAAAGCATGTATTTCAAATGATAATGATAATTTCTTTCAGAGAAAACCTCCCTAAGCAAATATTAATGGTAATTTCATCAGTTTTAAACATAGCACACTGCTGCAAATTAAGAGATTCATAAAAAAATCATATTTCATTCCGTGCTTGTTAATAGCTCCATGCTTCTTATAGTTCTTGGGAATGCGCACGTAAGCATTGGCATAAGAAGCCAAGTCTTACTTTAGTGAACCAGTGATAGTTATAGTTTAGTTGTGAGTCGTCGAAGGGGCTCACAATAATTGAATTTTATTGTGAAATACTTATACTATACTATACTTTTAATATTCATATTCGAGTGAATGCGATCGAATGTAAATACATTTACATTTAAAGGAAAAATCTTTTCAAATATATTTACATTTTTATTACTCACTTTTTCTAAGGAACTCTCAATTTGATCGCGCATTGTCAGCGCGTTTTGTTAAACTACTAACTGTTCAATGCATAACATTGAAAAACGACAATTGCAGGAATTTTGTTAAAAGAAATACTGAGGATGAAGTAGCCGCGTCATACCTAGATCTATGCGAAGCTTTTAAAAGCGTCTCAGAGTTCTACAACGAGAAGGAAATAATGATAAAAACTATTTCGACTTATCTGTCGAAAAAGGATCCAGGATTAAAATACTCACTGTTCTCACAGCCACTACCAAAAGATGAACCCAGAAGTATATCTCGCAAAAAGCGTAGTGTCCGTACTTCCAAGAAGCCACCGGTTATGGTGAAAGTAAGTTCGACAAGTGGTCACTCTACGATACAAAGGGTTGCGTATGCAAAGAAAGAGTAGATAATACCGAAAAAACTAACGCTCACATCCCCAATACGAAAGATTAGTCTTTCGTATTGAGGATGTGAGCGTTAGCTGTGCACTTTGTGAATATTGAATTTGGGCCACGCTCGGTCGGTCGTAGTAACGCTCGTTCAAGTAATGTAGGCTCTCGTCGAATAAGGGAATAGGTTTAATAGATAAAATTATATGTATACGCATATATTGAAAATTTCTAAATAAAAAAAATTAACTAAACCAAAGAAAAAATGTAACAGACACACGTAATAAACCAAATTTAATTCATACACTCTTTTATTTGTCATGAATCTAAATAATCATGTATTGAATCTTCCGTTGGTGATAAATCTGCAGCTCACGGTTTTCCGGTTTGGAAGGTTGATTCTACTAAGATCCTACAAAGACATTTTACTTTATGATTTTTACAGAATGTTGGTGTAATGAATTATCCATACTCCTGCTTATAGAAGGGTATAACGCTTATTCTACAAAACGTAGCCACAACCAAAACGACGGGGTTATGATATACATTAAATCAGATATTCTAGCGAAAGTCCACCAAGTGAACATCGTGGAAGCAAACTTCTTGGCAGTAAGAATAGGAAATATTACTATACTTGGTATATATAGAGCTTATTGTTTTAAAGATAGCCGTCCCTTTATTGACTCACTGGATGTCGCGTTGACAACTACTCGGTCCAGAAACATACGTCTTAACAGGTGATACAGGTGATATAAATATCGATACCTTGAATGCAGGTAACAAGGACACGTGATTACCTGGATGTAATTGGGTCCCATGGTTTAATGGCTGCCGTCAATGCCATGGCAAAACATGTCTCAACCACTTCATGGTGAAACTGGTTGGAAGATCTAAATGTTACATTTTTAATACAGATATAACAGATCACTTACCGCTTCTTCTTTCCGTACAAGGATCACCTGTAGCGCGCAAACAAGTACAAGACATGCTCATGAAATCTAAAATGGACTATAAGGGAATTAAAGTGTTTAGAAGAATATGAATGGTCAAAATTTCTATCCATCACTGATTCAAACGTAGCAGCACAGGTACTTACTGAAATACTTCATGATATTATTATAAAAAACACGGACACCATATCTATTTCGAGGAGAAAAAAACCACTAAAACCCTAGATTGTAATCTAGGGTTTTGTGATGCATTTTATAATGCCGTAAGCATTATAAAATGCATCACAAAACAGGGATCGCCTAGGATCGAGGAACATAAGCTTATATATATATAAACTATAGAAACACATGTAAAAACATAACCAAAATGCTCAAAATTAATTATTATCAAAATAAACTACGACAACAACATGGAAAGAAAAAAGACACATGGAATACACTAAAAGAAATCTGTAACCTATCCCAACCTAAAACCTCAGCATGTGAACTCTTAAGTCTGTCATCTACACCAACAGCTTCACTAGAAATAGTCAATAATTATTTTACTACCATAGGAAGCTCTTTAGCGAATAATATATTAACAAACACTCATAAAACGGTAGACCAACTTATATCTCAACAGAAAATATATACTCTTAAAAATAACTCTATGATGCTCAACCCCGTAGACCCCAAAGAAATTAAATCTATATTAGGCAATCTAAAGAGACATAGTGCCGCTGGGGATGATAATATCTCAGCCGAATTTTTGATAAAATATCGTGATATCCTTTGCTTCCCTATTGATCATCTTTGTAATCTCAGCTTTAAAACAATATCTACCCAAAAATATTTAAACAGGCAACAGTCGTTCCAATACATAAAAGTGGGAACAAGCACTCCGTTTCAAATTTAAGCAACAAAAAGCAAGAAAAAGCGGTTAACTGCAGGTTGATAAATTACTTGGAAAAATACGACCTGATTGCAAATTAACAATTTGGATTTAGAGCAAATAAGTCCACGGAGGATGCGACAGGTTTGTTCACAAATATAGTGACTGAGCAGGGAAAGAAGTGTATAGGGGTGTTCTTGGACCTACAGTAGGCGTTCGATACCATATCAATACCTATACTCCTACAAAAATTAGAAGCTTATGGTATACGAGAAACGCCGTTTGATTGGTTCAGGAACTATTTAAAGGAAAGAACCCAAAAAGTTAAAGTCTTGCAAGATGTTAGCGATACCCAAGAAATGACCTACAGAATTCCACAAGGCAGTACAATTGGCCCTGCCCTTTTTTTGATTTATGCCTACGAAATTTGCAACATGGGTCTTGATCACGCCAAGCTAATCGCTTTCGCCGATGATACGACGGACGAAGTCCAAAGAACAGCAGAAGTAGGACTAAGCAGGATAACAAAAGTACTGAAGAACAACCTACTTACTATAAATTCACAAAAAACCAAATACATTTGCTTCAGCATTTCTAGAATAACACAGCCATCATCTGATTTTACAATTAAGCTTCATACTTATCCATGCAATACTTCAGAAATCCCTCTAAAAGAGTGTGATCGTGCTGTCCTTCAAAAAGAAAAGACCATGAAATGTCTGGGAGTCATTATTGATGAAAACCTGAACTGGCAACCTCAAATAAAAACACTTGCTAACAGAGTCCAACGACAGATTCCAGTGTTTAGACAACTCCGTGACTACGTTGATGTAGACCTAATAACGCAAATCTACAAAGCCTTGTGCCAATCACTAGTAAGCTACTGCATAACAATATGGGGAGGCGCAGCCTTATCTCATATGATAGAACTTGAAAGATCTAAAAGAGCTATCATAAATGTTATGCTTGATAAATCATGCAGATTTCCGACTGAAGAACTATACACAGTCTCCAAGGTGCTCACAGTTCGGCAACTATACATTGAAAAATCTTTAATTCGCTGTCACTGCA
Source organism: Elymnias hypermnestra (assembly GCA_015832385.1). Lineage (NCBI taxonomy): Eukaryota > Metazoa > Arthropoda > Insecta > Lepidoptera > Nymphalidae > Elymnias > Elymnias hypermnestra. The sequence continues at coordinate 235,626 of JACTOM010000016.1, forward strand.
CACTCAAAATCCCACCGAGAGAAAAGTCCCCTCTCCGTCGTCCTGAAATACATATTGCAAGTATTAGAAGTACTTTTGGTCAACGACAATTTGCTTTCCTCGCCAATTATATCTACAAAAATATTAATAATACATTAAAAATTTTGCACGACAACAGATATCACCTGAAAAATAAACTTTACAACTACTTAAAAACACTAAATTATCGGCGCACCGAAGAATTACTTATAATCAACTAAACTACATTTTTTATTTTAAAATAATTTTTTTCTTTTAGCTTTTCTTCTCTTATTCACGGTCACACACGCACACTTGCGTATACACGCACACTTAATAAAGCGTATGTGGCATGAACTTAGGTAAAGTTAAATCCAGATTTGTTTGGGGTCTCATTATACATATATACAGACCCAGCAAATGATTTATCTACTTTTTGAAGCATTAAAATCATTGTTAGCAGAAAATTCTTTTATTTTTCACATTTCTGACAGGTTAGCACTGGACTATAATTACACCTGATCTTATTATATAAATAAAAACATTGTACACACTTCTATTTGTTTATTAAAATAATGTATTAAAATCTATAATATTACAATAATAATCTTATCTGTACTTGTTATATAACTACTTCATGTAGTTATATAGCAAGTACAGATAAGATTATGTTTAGTGAAATTGTTTATTTATATTGCTTTAAAATAATATGCAATGTGATATTTTTAATTTGAGGCAGTATATGTCAGCCTTTAATTATTGATAAATGCCTTCCTTATTTCATATAAAAGATCAAGACATTATATCACAAGCCTCTGATGCTGGAGACCCAGATAAATGGGCAACTTGGGCAAAAGGTACAGTATCTATCTGTCGATAGACAGGAGGTTAGGTAAGTAGCAGCAAGTGTGAGCAAATGAAATCATTATACATATTAACTAATTAAAACTTTAAACTAACAATATTTTGTTTTATAATAACAGTTGATCCATCTTGATGTAATATACTATAATGACAAAAGATTTACTCTTTCATTATTTCTCATCCATTTTACAAAAGTATACATGGTTCTGAAGTCCGTAAATTTTTTATAGTTCGCCCCCCATTTTCTGAATATATTCAGCTTTTACTTTTTCTCGATCCTCAACATCTGGTAAATGTGGTACTATGCCTCTTGCTCTTCTATCTTTGTACACTTTACCCTAAAAGCAATTAATATCAAAAACTTTTTACACTTATTATGTAGAAAAACACCACAAAAACTTTTATGAGAGCTTTCAATAGATGGTGCTGAACATATTTTCGCAAAATAAACTAAATTACCATCTTTTGAAAATGCTATACCACAATTTCTAAAACTGTTTTTCAACATAGGCAGATGAATAAAAAACTATTTTATTAAAATATATTAAAAGGGATTAAATAAATAACATTGTAAACTTTAACACCCGTAGAATTTTTTAATTGTTTTTAATGCAATGCTTTACTACAAACACCTTGATTCATTATCGAAGTTGACATATTTTTCAGGGTGAACCTAAAACACCTAACCTACAGCAATTCTAATACTTATACATTTGAGTTTGCAAAAGTAGTTCAACAAACTCTATTTTATTTAGTTTGGGTTTGTTATGTCAATTTAGTACACTATTAAGTTAGTTAATTTTTCAGAATTCAATTATACTCACCCAAAATTTTTTACATGTATTATAATTATCAAAATATGCTTCACATTTGTCGCGATCAAATCCATTTTTATTGAGACATTGATAAGACTTTTCCTGCTCCTAAAGAAATAAATAAAATTACATAATTTACGTGACTTCATAAAATACGACATATCGTATTGTTTGCATTCTATTTATGTATATATGAACCTTTAAGCATGGATTCATGCGTTCCGCATCTGTATTTTTTAAATTTCTCATTATTTCATTTATTTATGCAACTGAAGTGTTTATTTTCATTTTTATATTTTATAACATTTTTTTGCAATATTATCTGACGCACTTTGTAGTCTGCAGTCAGTCACGTTTAAATTTTAATTTGTAATGTCAATTGTCAAACAGTATAATTTAAATAGTCTGTCTTTTTCTATACCAAGATAATTAAAAAAAAATTCCTGATGACATTTCGATTTCCTTTATTGTTTCATAATTTAAATATATTGTTTTTACAAACGTTAAAATATTCGTATTTATTTTCCGATTTTCTTAATTGTCAAAGTAATATATAATTTTACCATATACTGGGTGTTCCATTAATAGTGGACTAACGATTATCTAGTGATGAAGGGATCATCACAAATTAATGTGCTATGTGATGTTTAACTGAACAGCGTATAACAAAATAGTATAAATACAATGAGAAAACAGCCTCAGCCTCGCTGGCGCAGTGGTGCGAGTATTCGCTTTCCTAGCGGAGGTCTCGGGTTCGATCCCCGGTAGGACGAATTTAGAAAATTGTATTTTCTAATTTGTCTGAGTCTGGACTGGTGGGAGGCTTCGGCCGTGGCTAGTTACCACCCTACCAGCAAAAACGTACCGCCAAACAAAGAGATTTGTGTTCCGGTACGATGCTGTGTAGAAACCGTAAGGGGTATATCGCCTCTTAACAGATTAGCGCGCTTCCATCTTAGACTGTATCATCACTTACCATCAGGTGAGATCACAGTCAAGCGCTAATCTGTCAGCAAAAAAAAAAAAAAAAAAAGAAAAGAGAAAAGTATTAAAAAAAATTACAACTCTCGGTGAAGTCTAGTAGATTCGAGAAGAAGAGACAAAAAATGTATACAATAAAAAATTGAAAAATAAATTATTATATAAATTTTTGAGAGAAATATTTTATTATTATTATTAGTAAAAATTGGCATATGAAAAACAGAAATAATTATTATGCTGGGTTTTATACGCCAAATGGTCAAAATTTGGCGTATAAAACCCAGCATAATAATATCTTCTGATAAAATTTCAATTGAGGTCGCAAGACCGATGTAATATTTTTAATGTTTTAAATTCAGCTTCAAGATTATATTTGTCTCCTAATTGTCTTTCACTTCAAATGTACTTAAATGATTTAATTGTAACAAATTATGAAGCTTATCCATGTCTAATATATAATGCGTTAAACGATACGTTGTATCTTAACTTAGTCTGTGGTTAAACGGGTAGGAAATATGTGTTTTCTATGCACAATATCACAATTCTAACATTTAACCAATGAAAATTGAGGTTTATCAAAGAATATTGGTTTGATTTGTCAGATATTAGTAATGCTTTAAATATTTTGTAAATCAAACAGAACTGTCCAAATTTACGACGCGAGAGTGGTGTTGAACTGGGTATTACCAATTTAAAACTTTTGTTATTTTACAATGTTAATTAAGAAATTGTGTGCCTAAAAATTTTATAGGTAGGATCACTGTAGTGTTGTGTTAAATGTTTTCGAGATGTCTAAGAATAAAATAGCCGCTCGAATTGACAGCCAAAGTGTTGAAGTCAAAACTAAGGTATGTGGGAGCGTAATTTCTAATTTTCTCACTTTTAAAAGATTGTACTAGGTATACAATAAGACTATAATATTAGATGAGGAAGTTCTTGCGGTTGAATATAGAAATAGTGAAGTTTATTTTCAATATTCAGGATATACTATTAGTAATTGGGGGTGTAGTCTTCTTCTTGTATCTTTTGTATAGCTTTTAAGTTTGCCCATACTTCATCGGCTATTTTGCCTGTGTCAAGCAAGTTGGAGAAGACACTGAGAAAATTATCCAATTTTCAGTTAAAAATATCATTGATATCTGGTTTCGTACATTTACATGCACTTAAAGTATTTTATTACACCATCTACAATTTTAATATACTTATTTTCCTAGTATTTTGTATTATCATTTATATACAATTACACTTTTATCAGGTAAGTTATGAAACACAATTTATTAAATTTGATCTTGAGAGAATTGCCATCTCTGTAAGATGGCAATTCTGTCACTACTATTATAATATCTTCCTAATGAATTATGGCCAGTGGCCAATCTCATTTAAAGATTAGCCTATTGCATGGAACATACTATAGTGCACAAGTGCAAAAATGTGAGCATTCCTTTATTCTCAAAATCGCATAGTATGACCAAATCCATTAAGATGGGAGAGATCAGGAGCAGGACTGAGAACTTCACATGCTCTCTGGGGCACAGGGCTGTATCACAACACTAGTTTTCATACATTCTACATAGATATATTAACTATACTATAGATATATTTACTGTCACTATTTGTAAATAAGTATATAGAGATTAGCTATACTCAACATCATCATCACCTTAACACATATCGATTAACAGGCATATCCACAGAAACCAAATCTTGTCCTATTTGTATCTATAAGCATAATTATTATACTCGCACGGTCCAACATGAAAACAATTCTTTTGATATTTCTTGAAATATATTCATTTTAGGTAAAAACCAAGTCAACAATTTATTCAAATAGGTCATTACAGCATTTTTGAATTTCTAAACATATTAGTTCCTGCCTCCTTTACAGTTTGATGCAGAATTCCGACGTTTCTCATTGAGCAGACTAGAAAAACTTAAATATGAAGATTTCAAAGCATTAATAGAAAAACTACACAGACTACATGATGTAGCATTTCTAATTAGCTATACAGATCCTAGGGATGGTGATCTTCTTCCCATCAACAATGATGACAACCTGGCAAGAGCTTTACTTACAGCGAGACCTCTCCTTAGGGTTATTATACAAAGAAAAGGTAAGTAAGTAACATTGACACTAGTTTTATTTGTCTCTTATTAATATACTGAATATGTTATACATAAAGAATTTTATAATACTGCGTCAACAAACTTTTATGTAATTCTATACTTATTAAATCCCTACTAATTAGCCTACACTCACTCAATATATTAAAATTTTCAACTGTTAATAAAATATATTTTTGTTCATATGCTCAAGTATAACTACATTTTCAAACTTGTAGGTAAATACACATTTTTATCATTCAAATTTGCAAGTATGATTATTCATTTATGAATTAAATTTGAAGTCCACATTATAGGTTCATAAGCTTTTTCTATTTAATTAGTTTATAATATAAAGCTGAAACTCCAACTTTGTCTGCATAGAATGGTTTTTGGGTAGCATTTTCATTCATTTATCCATTCTTAGCTGATCTCTACCCGGGAAAAGGAATATTCCTATCAAATTACACGTCTACACGTTATGGTTCCAGAGATATTGTAAAGAGCCAATAGATACCTAGATATCTCTTATGTATATAGATAATAATAATTTGTTGAAGCCATGATGGTCTAGTAGTGGCTAGATGGTACTGTTTATAAAACAGAAACTTAAGTTGTTGTTGATTGATTGATCTTTCCAATCCATTATTGTGCTGCATATATCCAGGGAGTATGTGTAGCCAGGCAATCCAAAGTGGAGCAGGATGCGGGATCTATACTTAAAACCCTCTCTTATACAAGTGAGGAGCCCCCAGAAGTGGGAAGTTTACCTTTTTAAGTTTAAGAAGTTTGTTGCTAGACAGGGTAGGAATTGACTATAAATTTTTATTTATATTACTTGTGTATACAATTTTTAATATGTCCTAGACACCACTATACATATATATTTCTATGTAAATCTTTTTTTTTTCAATCTTTAATAATAACCACAACTGTAGTATTACTATAGAATTTGCATTCATGTGAACATACTCAGGTAATATAATAGGCGATTGGTTATAATGTTTATTAGTCAATATAAACATATCACTCTTATGTGATTGACATAAGGGCTACATTAAATATACAGTTCATTGTACAAGTCGAATATGACACTCATTATTATTGTGGTATATTAGCATAGAATGTGACACTCCCATACTTGTAAACGCATACATATTGTGATAAGGTGTAGACTCATTGTCAAGTTTTTTTTTGTAGAACGACGTTTGACCTGTATTCATTGAATAACCGAATTAAATTAGTAAAAAAAAAGATTTAATCACAATTGAGTCATTGCAGGAAACACATTTTTGCAGATTCATCGCGTATGAATTGAATTGCTCGATTACAAAAACAGCTTCTAAAATATGTTAACTCGCTGGAAGTTAGTATCGATTTTTTTTTATTATTGCAAGAAAAAATTATTTGCTATCTCGTAGTACATTGAAAGATATAAACTACTTTGAAATAGTATCTATAAATAAACTTTACGGAAGATGTATTTAGAAAATATTAACAACTATGTTTTTACAGAACATTAATAACGAATTTCTTTCGCAAATTAAGATAATGTTAAGGAAGTTTATTTTCCATTTGTCACATTTTCTGGTAATATGTGTGTGAATATTTTCTTATTAATCGGCAAAATGAAGAAAAAATCAAATTCAATTATTTTATTAAGTGGTACGTAAAGCTTTTAGTCTATTCCCCTCAATATTCCATGTTCATTTCACCAAAAAATATAATCCAATAACTTTCACGGTGCGATGATCATATTCAGTTATTAGCTTATCCAACGTAGCACGTCGTTTTAATGATGAAGTGAATGTACGGTGTTATATAAAAAAAGTTTAGTTTTTTTTCTTGGTATAATTACGGCAATCTTGAATACGAAATAATATAGAAATTTTAAAGTTTAAATAACATTATCGAAGCTTTAATAATATTGAAAAAAAAAATCAATTGCATAAAGTAGTAATAATGATGTTTGATCTCGTTATATTGTTAAATATCAGCCCAACGTGTATCTTGTTTGTTTTTGCCTTAAAAAAAGTCATGGGCACAAATTTTTTATTTGTTCCATTCAGGATATCGCTTGACTCCGATTTCACCTGATGAAAGTGATGACAGAGCCCAATATGGTAACGCGCTAACCCAGTGAGAGGCCATTTAGTCTTTTAATAGTTTCTACACAGCATCGCAACGAACGTAATTTTTTTCTATGACGACACGTATTTATTAACAGCACTCGCCCATGAGTAAAGCTGACCACTGCAAACAACAAATTAGAATATACAATTTATTAAGTTAAATCGACCCAGGATCGAACTCAGAATCTCTGCTAACCCAAATCAAATACTCTCACCATTACTCCAGCGAAACTACTTACTATTACTTTACACTCTTTCAACATATTTGCGTTGTTATATGTATATCTCAAAATCAAGTAAATAAAATCCTATTTATTCATTCACTCAAGATCAAATACATTTTTCAAAGTTTTAGAAGATGACTTCGCTGGCGCAGTACTTGCTTTGCTCGCAGGATTTCTGCGTTCGATCCCCGGTAGCGCGTATTTTCTAATTTGTCCGAGTCTGGACTAGTGGGAGGCTTCGGCCGTGGCTAGTTACTACCCTACCAGCAAAGACGGACTGCCAAAACAAAGAGATGCATTTTTCGGTACGATATCGTCTCTTACCAGATTAGCGCGCTTTCAACTTAGGCTGTATCGTCACTGACCATCCGGTGAGACCATAGTCAAGCGCTAACCTGTCAGCAATAAAAAAAGATTAAGCTTGATGTTAACACAGTTTTTTCAAATATTAATTCATTATCTATATTTAATTAACATGTAATCGTAAATGAAAGGCCCTACTATGTAATAAAGATAAAAGTTCTGAAAATATTTAGTTTGCGGAAATCTTGTATCATAGTATTTTAACATGTCATCGTTTAATATATTTTTTTATCATTTGACTATTATTTTTACGTAAATGATTCTTTCCTCGTATAATAGTATGATATGGCCCTTTATTTAAAGTTACCTTGTAAGAAAATGCTATAATCGACACGTATTAACCACTGTAAACACAACCCGATTATTGTCTCGTGTTCATTGAAAATGACGCGTAAAGTCGATTTATAAATGACGTACACGTGACGCGAATGAGAATGCGATGAATTTATTATTAACAGAAACATAATAATATTTCACAACACAAAAAAATAATTTTTCAATGTTTATCTTGCTATAATATAAAAAGGGATCTTTATCTCTAATAGGATATATAAAATCTAAAAGATACACCCTTATACCATACATCTAATTCGTTTTAAATTCGTAATATCATTTACCTAGAATGTCTGATATTAGCAAATTTAAATTCAAGGAGACAATGAAAGCATGTTTTAAATCGGTGGATACCATTAGTATCCTTTGAATATGAGTTAACTTACCAGACGCAGGTTATAAGGGTCGCTACAATTTCGCTACAAAATTGACATTTTAAAATTCGGATATCTTTTGAAAGGAATGTCGGATTTTAATAATTGAAAAAGCATTTAATAGGAGAAGTACTACAGATATATATGTATAATGTGGTTTGATTAGGGTCGGCACTTATATTTACTTTTAAAATCTAATAACGTAGTTTGGCATAACTACGGTACTCGCCCATATATTTTGTAATATTAGTTAAGATTGAATTGAAACAATTTTAACATCAAGTGTCACTACAAGGTAACCCGTATTTAAATTTGAACGGACGAATAAAAAGGTAATTTATTAACGATTAAACTTTTGCACAAGATGTATATTTAAGGAGAGTGTCAACTAATAGTAGGAGTTGAATAATTACTAAGTTACGGTCAAAACGAGCTTACTATAATAGTAAAATAAGTTTTCCTTAAAAATTCAAAGTGTTTATAAAGGTTTGCACAAACGGTTTTGACCTAGATAAATGAATGTGAACCAGAGTAGACTTGAAAGGAAACTAATTGATGTGACTAATCCACATAACACTCAACTCTATTTGGTAACCTGCTCCCAGTGTGTCATTTCACATTAAACTCTTTGTTCTAACCATGAGAATATGATGGCCTATTGATTCATCAGGTGTTATTTTGTATCGTAATAAACATTTACGAACCTTTTCTTAAACTACTATCTCAATTTGATATTGGCCGCTGTGGTTAAAGTTAATTGGATCTTTATTTTAATGCAAATAATATTTCAGTATATTATCTCTATTCCTCCATGTTGATTGCCTTGCTAGCGCAATGGTGCGGTCACTCGTTTCGCTAGCAAGGTCCTGGGTTCGATTTTCTACAGGGCAAATTTAGGAAGTTGTGTTTTATAATTGAGTCGGAATTGGTGGGAGGCTTGAGCTGTGGCATGTTCCCTATCAATAAAGATTTGCCGTTAAGCAAAATAGCTGTGTTTCGATAGAAAACATTACAAACAGGCGCTAAATTACATTTTACCGGGTTAGCGCACTTCCATGCTGCATAGGTTTGTAGTTAATCACTTGCTCGAAAGTCAGTGAAAAAAATTAAAATCGAAGGACATAAAGAAGAAAAAATAGAACTATTTGTAAAAATAATATTCCTAATTACGGTTATAAAAAGATTAAAACTATAATTTTATTTTATGTTTTAAAAAGTAGAAGTAATAGTATATATGCATACCGAAAAGATATACATAATAATCGAGGAAGTTTAGAATGTTATTATAGGTTAATGAAAATAGGCGGTTTTTGCGCTCACAACTGAGTAAGTCCTATTTTACATTACATCACTTTTATTTTTGGTTACAGGAGATAGTTTGGAAGAGCTTAACGGCTATGGTACGATGCGACCACGTAGTATAATTACATCAATACTAAGCGGTACACCTGCAAAGAACAAAGGGCTAGCAATATCAAATCCTCATGACTTTAGAATGGTGAGTAAGATGCCTTATACTTTTTCGGACTATGAACTGCTTTACTAGTCTACGTCAACTAATGCGGCTACATATCTTGAGGCCCGTGAGGTTCGTGCTTTAGGATTTTCATTATTATACCAGAAGATCTTTGTTGCCAAACTTCTATTGGGATTATAATATTACTTTTTCCGATCTACCAGATCTCAGGCATTACTCTTGTAGATTATTTTTCTCTCACGTATAATTTTATTTTATTTCCCATATAAGGAAATGATTCATCAACCAAGATGAGTGATCTTGGTTGAAACTGAACTTACAATTCCTAATATTATTTGGTGAAAATTGCATAAACTTTCCTCTAGTTTACTTCAAACATTAGGTCGCACAAATAGAAAGGTACAACATAAATAACAACAAATATACATTTTGAAAATACTTTTTGATGGTCGAATGAGTGTAAAAAACATTATTATTTTTAGAATTACAGACAGCTTCATTTGTTTATTGAATAGATAAATTTTATTGAAAGATTTGAATTATAACTTAAACTGTTCGATGAATTTATAGTTTTATATACCTAACCTCCCATAATGTTTTTATTCCACATATGTAAGTAAACTATTCATAAATTATCAAAGTAATTTATATCATTACCTCCAGGTGTCAGCAATCATAGATGTAGATATAGTACCAGAGACATGTAGAAGAGTGAAATTACTGAAGCATGGCTCTGACAGACCTTTAGGATTCTTTATAAGGTGAGTAAACTAAAACAATAAGCCAATGACATTTTATTGTTGCATGTCCTTGCTTGTAAGAAAATAAAGTATGGCAACTGACTGTTCTTATATTTATAAAATAGTTATATGTCGCGTCTGAAATTTTCAATTCCGCTGTCCGTTTTAAACCCTTCAATGAATATTAATGCAGTTTTTAGCAACGGATTGATTGAAGGGGAAGGTTTATGTGTATAATACATATATGTTATATTAAATAAAAGTCGAAAAGTTGAAAGATTTGCAATGTGATATAGTATAAACATATTATTGCGGTATATATTTTTCGGAAAAGAATACAGTAAACAATTTTATATTTTTAGCTATTCTATACAATACAGTATAATTCGTTTTTAAATTAAATTACATACGTTGTATATTTCATGTAGATCAAAACTTAACAGCAGCTTTTCATCAAAATGTATAGCTTAGCAGATATTAGAGATTTAAGAAGAGAACTCACAGCAGTTGGCGGGCCGTATGTTTCGTGCTTGTCCTTGGAAATCTATAAAAGGCAGTCAAAAGCACAATTCTTATATAATAAATATATAAGTAAGTTTATTATATTTACTTATATTAAACCTACAACACCTATCCATTACAATTAAGCAGTAGTTCAAAGGTTGCCTGGTAGAAATCGCGCTGTGTAGCGATAGTGCCTCCTATTTGTACACTTTTTTATTTATGATTTTTGTGTGATGTGCAATCAATTATTATCTATCTATCTACTTTATTTTTTTTAGAGACGGAACTTCCGTCCGTGTAACACCAAATGGAGTGGAGCGGTCGCCAGGTATCTTCATTTCAAGGCTGGTGCCAGGTGGCCTGGCGGAGTCTACTGGACTGCTGGGTGTCAATGATGAGGTGCTAGAAGTAAATGGTATCGACGTTTCGAATAAGACCTTGGATCAGGTGAGCATAACAGCTTGATTGAGATTTACAGGTATATAAGAAAGCTTGTCTACTAACCAATTCCAAAAAATTTAGTATCTCTTCCTATATTAATTAATTTAGTTTTATATACTGCATACGCCTTTAATTAGCACATAAATGACATCTTCTGTTGAAAGGGTTAAAGGTGTTTTTTTAATAATAATAAGTCGTAGATGTTTGTGTTGTGTATAATTTCGGTCCGATCAAGAAAGCTGAAGAAAAAGTGAGCGAGTGTTATATTTTTGTTTGCTAGGTGACTGACATGATGGTGGCAAACTCCTCGAATTTAATCATAACAGTGCGGCCTGCTAACCAACGCGCTGGACCTCCACCACCTGACCCACGAGACCCTCGGGTTTCGCAGCCCCCCAGCGAGACAGATGAGGACAGGTAATGCTACTGATATTATAATTCGACGGTCTTTCTTTAAGAACGGGGAATTTTTATTTTCTAATTTGTTTAGGTCCACTTCTAGTGGGAGGTTTCAACTGTGGCTATTGACAAATAGAGTATTTTTTAATTTATATTCATCCAATAAGGTCATTTTTATGTTTATGGCACGTTAAATTATAAGTCCTAACGCGTACTCCACGATGTACTTATGTAAGTTCGTACGTAGGTTGTATTTTTTGTCTTTCTTGAAAATGACTATTGACAAAAATAGCATTTTCCATAAGAAAGCACATTTTTATAGTTATTGCACGTAAAATTATGAGATCTACATAAAAAGGGACATTTTTTATGTTTTTTGCAGATATAATTATTAGATCTACGATTGTGGCATGTCTGGATGTTACATAAATTGTTTTCGCGGAAGTCTGTTTTTCGTTCTTTAATAGATAAAATTTACATTTTTCAGATTCGATCAAGACGACCATGATGAAATCGTAGACCTCACTGCAGTTACTCTGGAAGACCAACCAGAACCCCCCTTCTCACACAGCATTCCAAGCAAAGATGACGGACAAATTCTGCATCTATAGTATATATTGGAGAGGTACCGCCGCGCGAGGCAAAAACCATAAGAGTCATTCCACACTATATCGACGTGAAAATGTTCAATGCAAAGAATTAATCAAAATATGAACATGTTTATTAAAAATGTAATTGAAACAAATGCCTCCTTAGGAATAGTAGTACATTTTTAACTCTTAAGCATTTAAACATTTCGTTGTGGTCATCAAGACTATTAGTGTATCTTTTTTTTATTAATGAAAGCGTTGAATCATTTATGTACTGTCGAATCGACACCAAGTTTAATATAAATATCGAACGTTAATTAAATTTTATGAAAAGGTGTAGACTGAGTGATTCTAGTCTATCGCTCGCTCAGTTAACGACAATCTAATTTACTTGAAATATGGTTACATAGCCGAGCGTGTAGGCCCAGCCAGATTCAGTACTACAGAATAAAGAAGTTTTCACTTTAAAAGTGAAAATAATGCATTTGTTGTTTGATAAACATTTTTACGTTGACAAGTGTGGTATGCCCTTATTTATTAAATAACATAGACATTCCATACAGTGATCAGGTGCAGTGTGCATTCCATTTTAGACTTTATGTCACATGCCTTAAGATTTATTATGTACTTAAAATGTTTATTTTCTTTTAATAAGGTGGTAAGAGAGAAGTAAAAAGCAATAATTGAAGTGATTTTTAAAAATGTCGTTCTTCAATATTAATGAAATATTTGTCACGCTTAATACTAAAGTTAAATGTCGAGGAAAATATTATATTGCAGCAAACTCTGATTATGTTAGTTTAAATCCTTAAAGTATAACTTCTAAGGGGCCATTCAATTATGTAAAGACACTTTTGGCGATTTGTAACAATTTCTGATTCACCTCACTTTTTTAACAAGGTGTAAATCTACAATATATGTATTATGGAATAAATAAAAACCATTCCGCATCCAATACGACAATAGATTTCAAATATTAAAAAAAATATTGACTTACAAGATGTAAAGACTTTTACCCCCCCATCGCTTGGGACCCTTATATATATATATATATATATATATATATATATATATATATATATATCATATATGAATGGCCTGTGCAGACATTTTGATTATGCTCATTTTGGCTTGAATAAGTCAAATAGCTAATGACAATTATTACTAAGCGTGGGAATTTTTACTAAAAGTTATTAAACGAAAAAGCAATCGGTTGGTTGGTGTCATTCAAAAATTGGTATATCGACGCTGGAAAGCAAACATGTATTATACCGCAAATTCAACTTTCAGAATAGAAATACTCTTCATATAAACAAAATAAATTATCACTTCCGTATTTATCTACAAGAGTTTTCATTGTTAGACACTATTTCAGGCCAACCAGATTAAATTTGGCGTCATTATCCCATGGGTCGGTTAAAACAATGTTTTTTTACGTTACTACGTGGGTTCTCTCTAGCCTCGATATCTTAGTATTAAAACTAATATTATCAGTAGAGATTTAATTCACCTATGATTACCGAATAGTTTAGTAACTTTCTACAAACAGTTATTACTTGTTACATATTAAAGTATCATTTGATGAAATGAATCGTGTTTTATATGAACACTCAAGCAAAAGTGTTATTTAATATTATATTAAAGTGCTTTTAATCTATTTGCATGTAAAAAAATATCAGTATTGTATTCAAAAGCATATCATGTTCGAGTTAGAATATGGTAATCTTTGTGGTTTCATATGATATATACGACTATCAATATATATTTTTATATATAGATTCTATAGATAACATAATTTTGAAATTAGTAAAACTCTAAAAACATTTTGATTACTATGATGTTATATTACAATTATAACCAGTAACAATTGTTTAGATAAAGCAATTTTTTTGAATTCATAGTTTTCCTTATGTTTCTTAAACAAAGATCGTTTGAGTTATATAAGTTTATGTTACAAAAATTATATATTTTCGAATCAATTGTGTTACACATTTATATCATTGACAATAAATTTAGCTGTAGTGAAACGTTTTGTATTGAATAGGTGTCAAATTCCATCCATTTTGTTAATAGAGAATGCATTTTTAGGAATTGTTGTAAAATATGAACTAAGTAATATAAAATGGTTCCTAGTAATTGATAAATCTCATACAAAATTGCAGTAGATAGAAAAAAATACTATTAAAGTTTGCTATCCAGCTATGTAATTAAAAATGGTAGTACACATAAAATAAAATTTAAGTTATTAGTTCATATTTTACTATTTGGTAAGCATTATTATAGTATGTATAATAAAAAAAACATACACAATCACTTCCCATGGAAGGTGCTATAAAACAATTTAACGTCATTGTTATATTAAATTGAATTAAATACGTTAAATCAATCTGTTTTAATGTTTTGTATATTTAAAATCATGTTATATAAAATTTAAAAGTTATAAGTATCATCGGTGTCGACTCTGTTGTGCCTTTCTCTAAACTTTTTTTTCTTGCAATTAGAAGAGAAAAATACTTTTGTTTCTAATATCACCTCAATATAGATAAATTGAGTTTTATCCCAACTATCTGACCCGCGTGATTTCACTCTCATGAGAGCCCTCTCTTATGAGAGTGAAATTACGCGGAAATAAGAGAACCAATATTATTACCATAAAAAGGTTATAGTTTGACAACCTTAAAAGATAGACATTTGCAATCATAGCACTTTTTTAGAACTTTTTGAGGAATAATCCATTGTACATAATTATTATGTAACATGTTTACACAGCCCACTCTACGGAAGTTCTCAAAAGCCATTTTGCCCTATATGTGAAACATTTTTCAATGATACACATATTGGTAATATATGATGAGTATATAGCGTTATAGCCTTCTCCGATAAATGCACAGCTTTACAACACTAAAAGATTTTTTCAAATCAAGTCAATACTTCCTGTGATTGAGAAGTTTAACCAAACTCTTTAGCATTTCTATAATGCTAAAGAGTTTAGTTTGTTTAAACTTATCACTAAAGTGACATTCGCGGTGCGGCCCACTGAGGCAGCGGATGCACTTCGACCCTTGTGGATCTTTTTTACGCTAAAGTGACATTTCTTAGTAAATTCAAATTTAATTTTCATTTAGAGAATCTCCATCAGATTTGACACCAATAACATATCGCCTCTTTACTTCAATAATGCCTAGTATCCAAATTTTGTGTCACGAATTATTATTTTTTTGTAGTCAATTTGTAATTTACTCGCTACAACAGTGTAAAACCTACCACGTTTTTTGGAAAAACGAAATGGCCCACAGTTTACTTATACATTGTAAAAAATCGGTTTTATCCAGTTATTCCAGAAAAGAGGCGGGATAATATGTCGCCTCTTTACTTCAAATACAAACTGCTATTTGTTTTTTTTTTGGTGGTTCTATTTTTCATTCTTTATTGTCAATTTATAGAAGGTACCACTTCACCGGACCAATCACATTATTGAAGCACAGAGAAGAGAGATATACATATACATATACAGTCGTTTATTTGATCAGTCTTGTTATTAAATCCCTTTTAAAGACATTTTGTGCCTTGAATCTCTAGGTCAGGATAGTTGCCAATATTAAAGAGCTAAGTATTTATTTGCACTCGAACTTATGCAAGGTAGTGAACACGTTGAAAAGTAAAGGGCCTAGCTAAGTGCCTTGCGGTACCCTTTATAGTTATTAAGTATTATAAAATATTTGTAACATTTATGCTAGATAAACTTTAGTCTACACAATTATGTTAGATTTATCAAGAATAAAATACCCTTTAATTTATATGATAAACTTAATCAAAAGCTTTCGTTAATTATGTTTTAAAACTCGAAGCGGTAAAATCGAGTTGATCAATCCTACGAGATTTTTGTCGGACACGTACATTCATTACATACATATTTCATTAATATTCAAAGGTATTAAATTAAATTCCACATTAAACAAACACATTACAAATAGCTTGATATTTCTATTAGATACAAGCAACTACTAATACCATTCCATCTTTGTTAAATTGGATTCAGAATCCATACAAAAACATATAATTTCTATGAAATTATTATAAATTATCACATAAAAAGTCAACGTAAAAGTAGCATGACAGAATAATATCAACACATTTACTTAAATATAAATACAGAGAGATATTTGCCATATTCAACATGCAAATGTTTATCATTTATGTCCCCATTATATTTCTTATTATTATTATACCAATTTCATAAAATGATAAATTTTATTTCCATATAAAAGGCCTATTATATTATTCTGTGTAAGACTTCCTTCTCTATGAGCTTTTAGAACCTTCTTCTGATTGAATGCTTTAGTATCTATAGGTTTTTCGTCTAGATCAAAGTATTTTATAGTAATCGGAGCTTAATTTAAAGGTTTAGTTTTTTTAAGAGTATTTAATGTAGCTAAGGGCATATGTTAAGTATTAAGAGTAAGATTAAATATCTTTGCACATATCAAGGATCATAAAATGTACGAAAATAGTTTCATTTAAAAGTCCTTAAATTTTCTTCTCTTTTAAACGGTAATGTTTTATTAATTTTAGGTTTTCTATACACGGAGCTAAAATCGCACTACTATCGCGTCTGTATTTCGTTTTCATCCAAAAAATATATAATAAAAATTGTTTTTGTCGCATTATTGTATGTCTTTGTTGTGATAGATCCCAACTGCAGTCAAAAAAAAGTTAAGCTCTTATTTCGTACACACTCGTGTAGAATACTAGCATATTAGTGCGTTGTTGTTGTAACGAAACATAAGCATGTAAGCAAAAATTAGGGTACCAGTAACTCAAGAGATTAGGTTGACAAAGAACTACTAAAATATCAGTCCTTTTAATCAATTGGCAACTTTTAAACTACAACTGTTCTATTTATGTTTATATAGACGGCGGAAATCGCTGAAAATAAGATGAAAAATAAGTCCGTTTGTCGTGTTATTTGTTTTTAAAAAATATCTTCACCTTTATCATATATTTAATGTCAAAATCAAAATAATCCTTATTAAAGTAGGCTCAAAAAGCACTTTTGCATTGTCGTTGATTCTGCTGAGAAGAAACCGGCAAGAAACTTGACGGTTATTCCTTTAAATATAGTTTTTTGTAGGTTACGATGTTTAGCTTTCACATGCAACTGTAAGCAAGTCCAAACATCTTTGTCACTTGAATAATCTTCAACATTATAATACGCTTTTTGTAATAGGACGTATTTAACATATTTCTTAAGACTATGTGGAGGCAAATCCAGAAGTAATGCGGGTATGTTGTTAAAAACGCGTATGTTCAACCCTACAAAGGATTTCTAAAATATGGTAGTGCAAGTCTTCCAAATAATATTTGTTCATTAATTTCATGATAAAATTGTACCACGTTTAATTACAACTTAGTTTCACTTTTTTATGTTTAGTCCATTCATATTTTACGGGGAGCTACGTCTATTTTTCCCTGAGGTATTGATTGGAAATATTTTTACACTAGCTTTTCCATAGACTTCTTTGATCTCCGAACTCTGCTTCGTGTATAGGAAGCCGTAAAAACAGGATATAAATGCATTGTCAATTATTTATTATAAACTGTATTGCAACTGCGTCACCTTTTTAGTGAAACCAATGAAAATTGACAAAACCATTTTAGGGTGCTTATTTCTATGTATTTTAAATTTTTTTGTTGATTTTATTATTTTTCTTAAATCAATTAGATAAATAATTTATTTTTAGTGAAAGTTTAAAAAAACGTTTTGTCAATAATGGTGCCTTCATTGCAAACTATATATATGTGTATTATTATAGTTAAGAGTTGTAAAACTGACATTTTGAGTTAGTTATATCCCAAACTCAAAATGACAAGTCCTAAGAAATACAATAATTATATTCACTTTAAAAAGTTGAACAAAAATAAATCTCCCTGAAATGGTTTGTATGCGATTTCTAAACATTTTTACGGAGAAATATTTTTTATTTCATAGAATCATATAAAAATATCGGCATGTATATAGACTTTGATTTAGCTACTCTAGTGATATTTTACACATTCTATGACTTTTATATCATATTCAGATTAGTTTTCGTTTTGAATGTACTTAACTATTTTTATTTTTCATATATTTGGAGTGTCAATAATATTTTTGCTGTGAAAATTCAAAACTTTGTAAGGCCTGTGGTTTAATAAATTAGGACTACCCACTGTCAGTGAAATCGAATCTATACCAGTATTGCTACGATTGTATATTTCATAACTGAATAATAGCGTCACTCGTAAGGGAAGAGTGTAGATATTTTGTTATTCATCAAAAATTACACAAAATTAATTAATGTAATCACTTCAAGCAGTACAGAATACTAATAAAAAGACGAGAAACATATTGTCTCCTCATAGGGAGGATAGATAACTTTAATCTAATAGAAAATGTCGGAGGTAAAATTCCATTTTCTATACCGAAGATTAATTACCATCTACTATGTATACTGTTTTTTATAGAAGCCAAAAAATAAGCTACAATTTAATAATTGAATGTGAACTATCCGTAATCTTCATAATTATGTATAGAACGAAGGATTCCTAATGGGTTTGTACTTAATACGAAATTAAAAAAAAAATAGTTTTTGTAGTTGAAAACAAGATTTGAGTTTATGAAATAATTACATATATTCAACCGCAATTAAGTAATACGCAGTCCTAATTATTATAACCAAGGCTTTTGAAATCATTTTGAAATTGGCTCAAATTTATGTGGTCCAAAAAGATGTTATAGTGTATGTTTATATTGTAATACAGTTATTTACACTCTAGTTAGTATACACTTGTGTTGTATGTAATTAAATATTATTTTAGTTCCGATTTGTTTTTTTTTTATTTGTTCACTCGCCCAAATTTATAAAAAAAAATCAGTCTCTCTTATCCTTATACAAAGTGTTAGGAGACCGCTTCCGAAAACGAAGAGAGACTTACAGTTTTGATAATGGGACAGAAAAGAAGTCGATTAAAAAAGGTAAGTAGCAGCCCATTAACGTCCCACTGCTGGGCACAGGCCTTCTCGCTCATATGAGAGAGGGTTTTTAGAGCATAGACCCACCACGCTGCTCCACTGCAAATTGGCAGGCATAGTACACAAGTGAAAGAAGAGATCAGACGCAGGACCGACGGCTTAACGTGCTCTCCGAGCCACGGGGGTGGATCACCGCCGTGCCTCGGAGTTAAGTCTGAGATTAAAATCGATTACAATTTAAAAAAAAATGTATTCATGACACATTTTATTAGCATATTTACGCTCCTTCCTGTTAGTACAGCTAAATTAAATGATAGTTTCCTAAAAAATACATTATTTTCCTAAAAAAAGAACCAGTAATGGAACAAAAAATTAAAAACAGCTGACGGGTCAACGACCGTTGGCTGCCGGCACAGCTAACGGTTATACGATTTATTTTAATCACGATAGATTTTATTTCAGTAATATTCTCTATCTTCGTTTTCGGAAGCGGGCTCCTAATTTTTTCTATATTGTTGTTTTCTCTTCTAATTCCCTTATATATCTTTCAATTGCCAGTTGGCTTCCTCTTTGGGAACATTTTATTACTGGATTTATACTTGAAGCATTCCTAGTGCTACGACGTGTAGCATCTTGGCCAGAAAGTCACTGGTTAAAAATCAGTCAGTAATCTGTCCGTTGGTAATACATCTACCACCGGTTCAGAAAGTTTATTCCGCTGAGAAGAAACTCAGCGGTTACTCTTTTCAATATACTTTTGTATGTTACTGCCTCATTGGTCCAGTGGTTAGCATGTTCGACTACAGACATGAGGTCCTGGGTCCAATTAAAAAATCAATATTGAATACTCAATATTGATTTTTTAATTGGACCTATTAAGCTTTTCTCAATATTTGCCAAGTTGGCGGTGTGATCCACCCTCGTGCCTCGGAGAGCACGTTAGGCCGTCGGTCCTGCGCCTGATCTCTCTCGGGTCGTGTCGGTTTCCTGTCACATCGGAGTATGAGAGTGAAGGAATAGAGAGTACACTTGTATACTATGCCTGCCAAACCACAGTGGAGCAGCGTGGTGGGTCTATGCTCTAAAAACCCTCGCTCCTCGGAGTTCGGAGGCCTGTACCCAGCAGTGGGATATTAATGGGTTGCTACTTACTTAAGTTACAATGTGTAATATTTCCTTTTGTGTGCAACTGAAATAAAGTCCAAACATTTTTATCGCTTAAATAATCTGCAACATTTCTGATTGCCGTATATTCTTTAAAATCCTGAATACATCTTTATAAGATATAAAATCCTGGAATCGTCTTTTCAAGAAGAAATATGTGCCTCGTTGTTGTTTAAAATTCATCATTGTGTTGTTCGGCAAATTACCGGAAGAAAACCTGTATATCCTAGAAGCAGTCACGCGGTATACAAGCAACGTGGTGGGTGTAAGCTTCAATATCAGTGGGCCTGTGACCATCTGTCGTACGAGATTTAATCTTTATTTCTACTTGGTATCACGAACGCCATTAATATTTAAAAAAAAAACACAAATTCATGTATAATTCATATAGTTAAAACGGGTTAACGCTCTTCACTATTTCTAATTTTTAGCCTCCGATTCTGACTAAAAACTTTTAAGAATTCTAATAATACGTGCTAATGATCGCTAATGAGGTACGTTTTTAAATCATAGACAAAGAAAGTAAGGAACTGGAACCATTTCTTACCATGCCTTTTAATCCGGATTATTAAAATTAAGGATTTGTATAACTTATCAATAAAAATTTTAACAACAAAATAACCGCCTTCAAAACAGACTTACAAATATATTAATATGCTCTAAAAAGTAAGAAATAATTGCGTGTTCTTTTATAGTGTTCTTCGTATTCTTATATTCGGAGTCGGTGTCAGCCAAGGAAGATGTTCCCCGCGTGTCCACTTGGCAGCACCCGCGTCTCTCGCACCTGTAGCTATATATGTAGTTACAACCTACAGCTATATATGAAGGTACCTTGACTGACAACGACTCCAAATATAAGAATACGAAGAACACTATAAAAGAATACGCAAGTATTTCTTACTTTTTAGAGCATATTAATGTATTTGTAAGTTTGTTTTGAAGGCGGTTCTTTTTTTGTTAAAATTTATATTTATTTTTTGATCTTTAGTGAATCTGAAGTAAACTAACAAATTTGTCTTAATATGTGTACACCTAAAACACGTTTCTCATATGAGATACCACCTATATACCTTTGTCATGGATTCCATCATCAAAACCTTACCAAACTATCACAAAACAACCCTTGAAGTATATCCTTTCTAATAAAAAAAGAATCATCGAAATTGGTTGGCGTGATCTTAAGTTATTTGTCTATTTATCGCGCACATGCTTGTGCAAATTTAAGACTTATCCGGTTTTGTCATGGATGCCATCGTCAGAACTGGTTTTAAAAAAAATGGGACCCTATGACGAGCACCACCTTTCATTTAAAAAAAATCATCAAGATCGGTCCACGGAGATATGAGGTAACAAACTTAAAAAAAATATAAAGACGATTTGATAACCTCCTCCTGTTTTTGAAGTCGCTTAAAAATATATTATAACAAAAGAATTAGGATTGTTATTAAAGACAAAGAAAGTACAGTATGAAGCTTTGCAACGCTAATGGTTTTTAGATTATCAAAATACAATAATTGATAACATAAATTCACTTGGAAACTGTGGTGTTATAAAATTTGAGTACTACAAAAGGAGTTTATGATATTTAATGAATACACTTAGCTTTGATTACAAGTTTCTGTTGGGAATTCCAATAAAAATGTTCATTCCTTTTAGCAGGTGAACTATTTTAACGACCATCCGTTAAGGCGGATCAAAATTTTACAGGGATTGTAAAGGATGTTAATCGTTTCTTAACTGGAATACATTTTTTTATTGAATTTAATTAAAAGAAGGGAACTTTATGCGAGAAATTTACTTTAGCGATCAGTTATTTAGATACACGGAAATAAATATTTTCACAGTGTACGCGGAAATAAAACTTTCTAATGTCTCTTTTTAAAATAGCAATGAGCTTACAAGTTTAAGGAAATTAGGAATAAACTAACGACGACATTGCGCGCGAAAGCAAATTTATTTCATGCGTTGTGTGACATATGAAGACACTTTGTCTGCAGCGTAATTTTTTCAGCTAAAACTTATAAAAAGAACATCAAACATGCTTTACATTAACGTAATAAGATCCAAAATTATATTTGTAGTCGTTTTGCTTTAGAACAGGTATCATGGCCAAGGTCTCCAGAAATAAATGTTACATCCTCCAGAATCGGGAGGAACGTGCCAAGTTTTGTTGAACACCGTCAGTTAACTATCAATAATCGCACTAGATGGTAGTGAAAGTTGTCAATACAAAAAGTAATATACGTACCTATATAATAGGAATACTATATTTTGTAATCGATCCAACTTATTGAACCTATAAATATGGATGACGATTATTACCCCGTGTACACTAGAATGGAAGATATAACGGAACAAGACGACAGACATTTGGCTGGAGCGAGAAAAGAAATAAGAAATGATTTAACAGTTATCATCCCGGAAAATCCGTTCCCGGAAATAGCAGTGGATGCGTATCCTCCGTTGAAGTTTTCTTGGGTTATCCCAAAAAAAATAGCGGCCATGGCTTTTCCTAGACATATAGAGAACTTAAAATTTCTTGTAAGTCAGGGAATAACCCATTTAGTAACGCTGACAGCGGGTAAAAAACCACCAGTAGACGATATCGCCAGGTTACGATGGTCAGAGATACCCATAGAAGAATTTGAGCCACCTACAGTAGAACAAATAGGAAAGTTTATTGATGTTTGCAAACGATCGGATAAAAATGGTGAGGTAAGCACTAAATAACAACCACTTGGTGCAATTTTATTGTGTACTTAGCGCATGTGTTTGCTATGATATCTTATAGTGCGTAAGTAGCATAGCGGGAATTGAATCCACGAGCTTTGGAAACGAGATATAACCACTTTTCCCATTGTTTTTTCACGACCACTTATATAAATAATAAGTATGCTTTCAAGGTCCCGTCTATCTGAATATTTCTTTGAAGTGATCATGCTATATAAAATTTAATTTCTCCAAGGCTTTCGCGATTTTCATTATGATAAAACAACGATTTTATTGCTTATAGAAATACGAGTATATATTTTTTTGCTATATGTGCGATAAAAATTCTTAAAATAAGTTGATTTATTAAAAATTAATTATATAGGCGATTAGCAAGTTATTGTATATGTTTAAGAAATTAATACATGTTTTATAGTATTGTCTACTTCAGTAGTTTAAGAGGTTTGATGGGTCGAAAGTTTTTACAACACCATTTAACCCATCGATGAAAGTCTGAAGAATACTTATTGTAAGGTACTTGTTGTAAAGTAAGGTAAGGTAAGTAGCAGCCCATTAACGTCCCACTGCTGGGCACAGGCTTCCTCACGCATATGAGAGAGGGTTTTTAGAGCATAGACCCACTACGCTGCTCCACAGCGGATTGGCAGGCATTAGTACACAAGTGCACTCTCATAGTCCGATTTGACGGTAATCCGACACAACCGGAGAGAGAACGGGGGCAGGCCCAACGGCTTAACGTGCTCTCCGAGATCACACCGCCAAGTTCCCATCTTCGGGCAAATATTGAGAAAATCTTAATAGAAAACTCAATATCCATTTCTGGATTGGCCCGACCCGGGACTCGAAACCCAGGACCTCATGTCTGTAGTCGAACATGCTAACCACTAGACCAATGAGGCAGTTACTAGTTAGATAGTTAATGTAACTTAATATATACTTGTTGTAAGGCACTACGTTATTTTGATGATATTCTACTTGCTTTTAATAGCGCTAGTAGAATAAGAAATTCTAAACGCATACGAAGTACACGTGCCACAGTAAAACATGGTCCAATGAGCTAGAAAATAAACATACATACATAGCATCAAGCCTCATTCCCCTAGGGGTAGGCAGAAACCATGTCCTTCCACTTGCCACGATCCTTGCATATCTCCATCGCTTCTGTTATTCTCATTAAACCTTTCATACAAGTTCGTCGATTTAGAGTACTCTTGACCTGGCCCTTATTTAAAATGTCCTGGATTTGGTCCAGGAACGTTCGCCTTGGTCTTCCCCTTCCAACTTTCGCATTCATTTTTGACTCATATATCCTGTTTGTCAGTCTCCTTTCATTCATTCTCTTAACGTACCCAAAACATCTAAGCATACCTTTCTCAATTTTAATCGCTACGTCTTCTTTTATACCACAACGTTCTCTAATCACACTACTTCTTACTTTGTCACTCAGTTTTAATCCACTCATACTTCTCAAGGCTGTCATATCTACCGCATTTATTTTACTTTTATGATTTTTCTGCCAAGAATACAACTCTTTCACCTCTTCCACTTGTTCCCCATCTATCAAAATATTGCCATTCATATCGTTCAAAAAGCATAACTTTCGTTTTGTTTACATTCACTTTCATTCCTTTCCCTTTCAAAGCTTCATTCATAATATTTAGCATCTCCTGTAGCTCATTAGCGGATGACGCAAGTATTACTTGATCATCAGCGTAGAGTAAACATTTGATGAGTAATTCATTCATTCTTAACCCATACATACTTTCTTTTAAATCTGTCAAACAAAAACAAACAATGGTATTTTTGTTATTGATTCGTGAGTATGTTCAGTAGGCTGAATGATCCAGTGTATGCTTTCTTGGATTGTAAAAGTATTTTTTTAGAATACGTAATCTTACTTTTTAGTTTCATTTGGTGTTAAAACAGATTTCGGCTTGAAATTTAACCTTTCTTATTTATTGACACAAACAAATAAAATCCTGTCAGTAGGTCCAACCATTTCGTAGATTATTGTAATACAAATACCGCGTTAAGGTTTTTAAACGTATTTTAAAATGATTTAAAGATTAATCTAAGTATAAAATCAATATTTCAATTTTTTATATGTAGATTATGTATAGGAGATCAGTTCCCGGCGGTGTTAACATCGTATTGCGGTTGAAAAATGGGTAAATCCTGTATTTATCGGATCGAATTGTCAATCTAAGTCACTCTTGAATCCTCTATAAAAAGCTAAAAAAATCATTAAAATCGGTCCAAGCGTTTAAGATAAGTTTACTCATAACCACCAAAATATAGATAAAAAATGCGTGCGTACAAAGCCCACATGTCAGAAACTTCTTTGGTAAACTAACTTTTAAAATTTGAGATTTTCAAGACTTGAAAGGGAAAAAAAAGATGTTAGGAATTTATTGAATTGTCATTAAAATATTAAAAATTATGAAAACTAATACGAATAATTTATTGATATCTCAAATGGCGAATTGTAAATAAAAATGCTACGTGTTTTCGTCAATATTAGAAAGTAATTAAATAAATTTTGTATTAATATTTTATGTAAAATAATATATTAAATAATTAAATGACGAATGGCAAATTAAAATGCCACATGTTTTTTGTAAATATTAAAACTACCTAACCTTCAAACGAATTAACATAAAAACGCAACAAATTTTCATGACGCTAATTACACGTTTCATCCGTAAAAATTTTACCCTCATAGAAGTTTGACTTCAAAAACTTGTTTGCAGGTAATAGGACTTCACTGCCGACAGGGTCGTGGTCGTTCCGGAGTGATGCTAGCATGCTATTTAATACATTTTCATCGGTTCTTACCTGATCAAGCTATCAACACTATTAGAATGATCCGTCCAGGTATTATTTATTTGCACTGGTGCATTCCTGTCTGAAGTCTCGGATGAGTCGATTGAGACTTCATGAAGTCGTGCGCAAACATGCGGAACAGTTTTTTTTGTTTTAACATAATACAATATTTTTATTTACTTTCTTAATTATTATACTATAAAATAATAAATTAAACTTTATCTTTAATATACAAAAAGACTTTTGTCAGCTTCATAACGTAATGATAGTTAATGTAAATAAGTAGCAGCCATTTAACGTCCCACTTGCTGAGCACAGGCCTCCTCACTTCGAGGAGCGAGGGTTTTTAGAGCATAGACCCACCACGCTGCTCCACTGCAGATTGGCAGGCATAGTACACAAGTGCTATCCCACAACTTCCCAACTTCGGGCAAATATTGAGAAAATCTTAATAGAAAAGTCAATATTTATTTTAGAATTGGCCGGCCCGGGACTCGAACCCAGGACCTCATGTCTGCAGTCGATCATGATAACCACTAGACCATTGAGGCAGTTACTAGTTAGATAGTTAATGTAACTTAATATATTTCACAAAATTATTAACTACTTTTTTATAATTCTAACAGGCTGGGTTTCCAAGCATTATTTAGATTATGATAAACAATTACAATATTAGATAATATGTGGTTTATTTATTTTTTTATCCTATAAATTTACTTTTGTTTGCAGGTTCATTATTTTTTGAAGAACAGGAAGAAGCTGTTGGTAAATATTTCGAATATTTAACAGAAAACAATCCCTTAAGATTTGGGGTCAGCGGAGATGTCATGGATGAATTCATTGAAACCGCCAAAGATTATACTAAAAAATCTTTATAAGATATGATTAAAGAGAAATATAAGATATTTCTGAGACGATGTATCACTGAAAGTGATAATCTGATAATATATGTTATGCAATAAAATCTGGCAAACTCAATTTACTTTTAGCGTAGTCGTTATACAGGGCATTGAAACTATAATAAAGGATAGGAATAACATTTTTGCTACATACATATCTAGCTTGAAAGAGGATTTGCGACAATATTACGTGACCTGAGAAACCAACTGTAAAGAACATAAATATAATCCACAAGTACAATTAATAAAAGGAATATAATGTACTAAATTTTTGAACAAATATTATTCCGCGTAGCAAACATTTTGTGCGATGTTATTATAATAATAATTACTATACATCGTCCGCGGTTTGAGTTTTTATTGCCATTAGATAAACGCTAGAATTGTGTTTCAATGAATATTGATAATTATGTTTTAATATTTTCTAGTGTATATTTTTAGGATTTACAATGTAAAGCCTCAAAAATTATTAATCTCTAAAAGCTGTTTGTTAATAAAACGCAATAATTGGGGCTATTTGTAATATTTTTTGTACCTGAAAATATATAATTAACGAATTGATTGATTTGTTTCATTTTTAATTGTAAAATTACACTTAACCTTGAATATTGTCTTCATGGCCTCGCACTAACATAATAAAAGATCGTATATATCTAAAAATAGAAGAACAACTGTTGGGAATGATTTACAGGCTACTTACCCTTTTGTTTCGATTTAAGTCTTTTGAAAGAATTAAATGACTGTAAATGACGTGATATAATAAAAAAGTGTGTGCCTACAGAGTAGGTACACAAGTCAGAAGTGAAACTTCTTTGGCTAACTAATTTTTAAATCTTGTTTATATTTATACAAATGTAAAAGTAAGGATTTCCGTGACTTAGAAGGCGGGAAAAAGGAAGATATGTTAGGAATTGAATGAATTTAAGTGTTATTAAAATATTAAAAGTGTCGAAAAGTAATACAAATAATTTATTGTAATCTCAAATGGTGAATTGTAAATAAAAATGTCACGTGTTTTTCGTCAATATTAGAAATAATTAATTAAATTTTGTTATTGAATTTAAAATTTAGATAAGAGAATTTATGAAATAATTTTAATTAATTTTTATGATACGTAGTATATTACATTAATAAATGACGAGTGGCAATTTAAAATGTCACTTATTTGTAAATATTAAACTACATAACCTTCAAACTAATTACCATAAAAAACGCTGCACATCTTCGTTTACCCTCATGCGCCCAAAGAAATTTCACTTCAAAATTACTATTGCTAAAAATTATTCTAAAAATATTAGAATAATTACTAGTTACAATTCATGCTATATAAGGGTTTTACAAGAACATATAAGCAATAATACTCTTTATACACAGACTATCTAGTAGTGATAGCTCAGACTTAACTCTCGCAGCCATTTTTGAGATTAGTAGGACTAAACCGACAAGCAGATCAATATTTTAATACCATTTTATTCGATACGTTAACATGAATGTGCCTATACACTTTTAGCAATAACTATAATTCTGATGTCACAAAAAGGTATTTCTATTTTAACCCGACAAATAAATAAAACCGGAATATCTGATATTAATTTTAAATTTACATCTTTTTACTAAATGTATATATATGTATTTATTTATAAAAGCTTACCAACTAGAAGTCGTACAAATACTTCTTAAACTGAAATACATATTTTCTCTTTTTGTACGTTTCTAAATTAAAGTCATGCACTACATGTGATAATATGTCTTGACGGTACTTAAAATAATAAATTAGTCTTTAGTTTTTTCATTCTCCCTTTATGTTCCATCTAATATCCGACTTTAACAGGGCTTTCACTGGCAAATCAAAGTAACTACTGCTAGGCTACTTTTACTTTAGAAAACTAAATCCAGCGTTATGCAGAATACTTTACTACGTCTCAAGAAATAAAAATAAACATATAATTGCATATTTTAGAGTGAATAAGGTTCAGAAATCATTAGTCGGGTTGAGCATACGCATTTTTAATGAGATAGCGCACTTAGTTATAAATTTGCCTTTTGCATAGTTGTAAGAAATATGTCAGACATACTTTTACAAAAGACATATTATAATGTTGCTTACAGAAGTAATATATTTTACATTGTTAAAAAAACTAAACTATCTTTAAAGGAGTAACCGCTGACTTGCCGGTTTCTTCTCAGTGGGTTCAACTTTCCGAAACGTTGACAGATTTATTACCAACGGACAGACAACTGACGATTCAAAAGTGCTTTTTGAGCCTATTTGAATAAAGAATATTTTGACTTTACTATAAATGAATGAATAGGTATAACTACTCCATGTGAATTAGGCCACAGTGTATTAAGAATTAATTAGCCGTATGGTATAAAATTCATTGACAAAAATAAGATTTCTAAAAATGTCCAACCTAATTATTTTAAATTGGCACTGTTTAGACTAAATATCGGCTGCCAAAACCAAATCCTGGCAGTCCTCCAAGCGCAAAGTCTTCAATGTCTGGTAAATCTCTCCCGGTGAAAGACCGTGTCAAAAATAGCAATTTAAAATCTCATGTTGGCAGTGTTTATATTCATAAATAATAATTGATGACGCCCGTGTGTATAAGCGTGAGTGATTTGTTGTCTTATATGGCAGTAATGTGGATTTAGACAAGGAAAGGTACGAAAATAGATTCCTCTATCTCCGTGGAATCTTAAAACTAAAGACCTTATTGGGGTAATACTAAAGCATTAACTTCGAAGGCAGCTGCTTCAAGTAACGAGTCGAAATTTGCATTTTTACTACAACAATAAGGATATTTCACTCAGTAAAATTTCAGTGTGATCGCATGAGATAATCTCACTCCTTCGAAACCGCTCAACCGTTTTATTGAAATTATTGATAGATATGAGAATAAGTAGTTTCCTTTTCACCATCTCACCCAAAGCCCCTATTTTTATCCGCGAGTAGTATTTTTGTATAAAAATATTTATTAGCAGAGCAAAGTCTACGGCGTTAGTTAGTAATTATTAAAATATGATGTCAAATTAGTACATGTACACAATGGTAATACTTAGAAGTGAGATATCTTAAGCTATAGTTTATCTTAATTAACCACGGTAATTGATAGAATATTTTAAATATATAATATATAACACGATTCTATTTTAAATATATAATTAGATAATAAGTCGAAATAAATGTTAAATAAGTTGTCGTTGTGCTTTTTGTGAAAGAAAACATGTATTGTGTTGGAGCATCGGAGCATTATTGAGACTTGAGCAACCCGCAGAGGATTAACATAACTAAACTAAAAACTACACCGCAGTAGAAACTACAAGGCATATCCAATTTATATGTGTAGTGTTATAGAATTAAGTACCAAAAATTTTGCTTTACAGGTACAAGTAAAACATGAGTACAATGAAAAAGAGGACGAACCTGAAACTCGCCAAACTCTTTTACAAATATACTGATGAAAGCACCCCTGACAGCAAGAAAGAAGACCACCAGCCATGTACGAAATCAGCTGAAGAAGCACCCTATCCACCATATAACTTCTTCTGGTTAGTAGAAAATAAAGTAGCGGGAATGGGCTTTCCACAAAGTGTGGCCAATTTAAATTATTTGGTGGATGTTGGTATTAATCATTTGATCACTTTATCGCCTGAGAAGATTCCACCGATACTCGAGTGCGAAAAGAAATTGAAATGGACAGAGATTCGCATCAAAGAGTGCGGTGCGCCAACTCTGAGGCAGATAATAAAGTTTATTGAAATCTGTGAACGTGCCGAAATTAAAGGAGAGGTAGACATTATTTATTATTTTTCATAAAATATAAAACAGGCTTTACCAATAAATTATTTTTTATATCCAACCAGTTCAGTTCAAAAATAAGATAAAAAGTACTTTTTATTTATCTATTTATCCACTCAAGTTTCAATAATATTTCCTTTATGTTGCAGGCATTACTTAATGTATTAACATTTTAAGATAACTGCATTAGTAGTTATCTTAAAATTTTACTATATAATGAATAAGAAGTGCTCTTAAGTTGCCGTTTGGAAATGAGTAGCTTTTTAATTTAATTTCTAGGTAATAGGTGTTCATTGCCGTAACGGGCGCGGTCGTACAGGCACTATGCTGGCTTGTTACCTCGTGAAATTCAAAAATATGACTCCAGAACGAGCTGTATTGACTGTGAGAGTGCACAGACCTGGTAATTACAATTATTGTCCCACAAGATTAATGTCTGAGAAGAGAAACTTCTTTAGGCGCATGAGGGTAAAATTTTTACGGATGAAACGCGTGATTAGCGTCACGAAGATGTGCAGCGTTTTTTATGCTAATTCCTTAGAAGGTTAGGTCGTTTTAATATTTACAAATAACATGTGACATTTTAATTTTCCACTTGTTATTTAATAATTTAATATACTAATTATCATAAACTATTTCATAAATTTTTAATTAAAAAACTAAATTTAATTAATAAAATCTAATATTAACAAAAAACACGTGACACTTTTATTTACAACTCGTCGTTTCAGATTTCAATAAATTACTGGAATCAATTTTCGACACTTAATATTTTAATAACAATTAAATTCCTAACATATCTTCGTTTTTCTCCCCCTCTCGCCTCGGAAATCTAAAGTTTTAGATTTGTAAAAATAAACAAGACTTAAAAATTAGTTTGCTAAAGAAGTATCACTTCTGACATGTGTACTTTATACGCACGCACGCACTTTCAATTTTTCTTTCAGATCATCACTTATCAGTAACATTGACCAGTTAGTGAGTAAAAGTGAGGTAAGTAGCAGCCCATTTACGTTCCACGTTTAAATTCATAGGTGTTTTTAGAGTATAGACCCGAAACGCTGCTCCATTGCGGATTGGCAGGCACTCTCTATTCCTTCACTCACAGTCCGATGTGACGGGAATACGACACGTCTGCAGAGATATCAGTTGCAGAACCAAGGGCTTAACGTGCTTTCCGAGGCACGGGGGTAGACCACATCGCCAACATCGGGCAAATACTGAGTATTTTTTAACAGGAAACTCAACTCCGACTGACACAGATACTCACGCGGCACTGTTGTTTTGCAGAGTATCTGTGTCGAATAGGTCGAGAGCAAACGCCTCAATGTCACCACTGCGGATGGAAACAGCATGACGCCCATGGAAAAGTGACCTGTATGGACCTCGGAAAGTTATCACTTGGCCAGTGAAATTGGGAACGACCTCTCCCTACCAGTCGTTTTAGCGGAGATGCTGGCGAAGGCTACGTGGAAGGCGATGGTCTCCTTCTATGAATCGGTCATGACTAAGGAGAGAGCTGAGCGAAAGCGGGCAAGACCCACCATTTCCGCCGGCCTGTTGAAACACAGAAATGACATATCTCTAATAGTGGGACTTTGGAGTCGCGAGCGGTCACAAAAGGGGCTGTATTTGTTTTCTTAGCACGCAAACGACTCCAGACGGCAGGTTAATGTGGTCTTAACCTGCCGTGGCAACACCTATTGTCAGCAAGAGGTATCGCCTAATAGGAGTAGCCTGAAAAGCACAATGTGGCGGGGGCCCCGGAGAATTTTCAGGAGAGCCCGGGACTCTCCGTTATACGCATAGGTAGGCCACTGAGTGGGTTTTAGTGGAAAATACTACATGACGCGATCTATCCCCCGAAAAGGTCGGGTATCTTATAAAGATTTTCCCCTCGACAAAAACAAAAAAAAGACCAATGAGGTAGCGAGTACATCTTAAATGATAGCGTGATAAGTAATAATTACAGCGTTTCAATCTATCGATGTGTCCATGTTGGGTTTTCAATAAGATTACAGTCATTATTAGTAAAATTTCTAACTGTATGATTATTTAAATTCCTTTGCAAAAACACGTCTTCCCAAGAGCAATAAGTAAGAGAAGACTAAGCCAAAATGATGCTATCGTAAATGCGTCATTAGGATGGGCGTATTGACATTATTGCATAAAACGTTATTTACGTGAAACGGAAGTTATAACGCTCATTCCTAGTAGTAATGGCTTTTACAGTTTTATGCCGGGAGTAAATTTTATTAATCCATAAATCTTTGCTAATAGTTTCTTGCAGACAGAAGCCAATTTCCAAATTAAGATCAAAGTTTTAAGGTCAAATTTAATAATTTAGTGCAGTTGGGTAAAAGGCGAATTACACTGCATTTTTTCTTCTCATAGCCTGGACCCTCACTCTTGCAGTCAACAGCCTAGGTTTATAAGATAAATATTATAATTATGATTTCATTTTAATTTACAGGGTCTTGCGATACGGACGAGCAAGAAAAAATAGTTAGCCATTACCACGATTGTATCAAAGGCACTATTACAAAAACAGATTACCGTTTAGTTGATGACAAAGTATATTTCGACTTTTCTATGAAATATATGTACCCTGAAGAGGAAAAACCGCCGGAAGAAGAGACTCTTGATATAGAAACGCTAATAAAAAAAATTGATGCAACAAAGTTTGACGAGTTAATGAGAAAAGAAGAATTAGAAGAGAGGCGCAGAAGATCTAAAGCAATGGTCATAAATCACAAAATATATTTTTAATTTACATTAATTTTATAATTCATTATATTGTTATTGAAAAAAATGTATGCGATTTTAATGGATTTGGCAAAAAAAATATCGTAAACATAAAAAAAAATGTTTGTAGCGTATGTATACAGCTAGAATTTATTTTTTCGTTTTTATGGCAAATCCGTTTTTACTAAACGATGTGTTTTTTACTAGACTGAACATTATATATTTGTTTTTTTTACAATATTTTTCATAAGGTGCTAAATGATAAAACTGTATACACATGTTTTTACATTTATACAAACAGATAAGAATTATATATACCAGGTATTGGGATACCGCTTCCGAAAACGAAGACAGACGATAGTACTAATGACACCTTTGATAATGGGCCAGAAAAATTGATCCATATAAAAAAAACATCCTATTTTTAAACGTTTTATTAGTATTATTTACGATCAATCGTGTTAGTATATAAAATATTAAAAAAAAACCAGCAACTAAACCTAAAATAATAAACAGCTGATGCTCGAATCAACGAACAGTATGTATAAGAGATATTCATGTATCTATTTCTCATCAGATTATCTCTGGAACCATAAGGCATAGAGACTTGAAATTTGGTAGGAATATGCCTTTGACCAAGTAGAGGTCAGCTAAGAACAAATTTAGGAAATTCTATGCGCAAGGAGATTTGCGGGGTATTGACTCAACAATATTGCAGCAATACACAGCAAATAGCTCTTTAAAGTATTTATTTGTAAAACAATTTGCCTTAATGAAAATGCTACCCAAAAAATATTCTATGCAATCGCAGGTTTAGCTAGTTAAATATAAACAGACAAATAATACAATGGTATTTTAATTACATGCATATATTATAAACAACTTTAATGTGACAAAAATATTATATTACTACTATTATTAAGATTTCCTTCTTATCTGACACCCCAACAATCCAGGCTGCGCCCATGGCCTGGGTACAACAGAGATGCCTAGCACATGCATGTTCCGTCTTACCCTAACCTGTATAGGCTGGCCGACAGAATGTGATACAATATTATGAACTTGGGTAATATCTGTGAAATTGCTATAATTCACAGACCCAAACTGTAACACTTCATCATTTTCACACAGACCCTGGAAAAAAAAGTATACTATAAGTCGAGTCAATGTCACCATTCTATATTCCAACTATTTCTTCTTTGAAACCCATCAATTACATCTTTATCCCCATGTTAATTAGAATATATGACAATTATAATAAATAACATCATAAAATCTAATGTTACAAGTATTAAATCATTCGTATCTTATAAATCTAAATCTGTGGAACTATTCAAAGTCATATTATTATTTTTGAAAGTAAAGAATAACACTACTACCATTGATTTGTTTTCTTACCGCTAAGTCAGCTGGTGACCCTTCTTGTACAAATCCTATAATAGCAAAACATAGATTGTTATCTTCGTTGGTATCTCCATTACTACTAGCTGCAGATGCAAAACCATTAATATAACGTGAATTCTGTGCCTGAGTATGTCTAGAAGTTCCTTCACCATGGTCCAAAAATTGTGAGTGTACTTCACTAAGACCATTTTCAATTCGTTTCATTATATTTTTATGGTCATTTTGTAAACCTGTAAAGAATACATATTTATAACTTTCATTCTCCGTCAGAAGTGTACGACTAAGGAGAAGAAACTCACTCACTCATCGCAAGAACTTCATTACTATTCACAGATGTATTGAAAATTAACAATGTTTCTTCTATTGCATTGTAAATAATCACTAAATACAGATTTCATTATATTTCCACGGAAATGGGAACTACCCGGATTACACCGTGGATTAAAGAAAGTTTTCGTTATGATAGGGTATGATCTCACTAAGTACAAAATGTCTGGTCATTCCTTTAATGTATATCAGAGTAATTTTTGTAACACTTACAAATAATTCGGTGCCTGGCATGTCGTACTTTATAAACATCAATGTCGTTTCGTGGAAAGCCATCCCCATCAACAAGGGGTTCATGCATTCCTATATTGTTGGCTGCAAGAACTGAATTTTGATCCCGTATTTCACTCTCTATTCTATCTTTTTCTTGAATCAATTTCATAACTTGATCTCTAGCTGGTCCATCCATATTGTAACCTACCATAATTATTTATTAATATATGTAAATATCGAAATTTTATTATGTAGATTACGGATCAATAAACACAACAGTTTTTATTTATTTTGATGAATTGACAATAAAAGATATTTTTTTAATTTACTGTTTTGAGTTCTAGTGACTTAATAAACAGTATCTATTATCTATGTAGTATTTATTTTACACTTTAAATTTAAAGATTAAGGGTTACCATATAAGAAAACGTGTCAAACAACTTGTATATTTGTACTACCTGACTCAGCAATCGTTGTTTTGCCATATAATAACTATTATCGCGATTAAAATAGGGTTAACCCTATTTTAATCAAAAAGGGTCAAAATTTAAGACTAAATGAATTTTTAAGTCCAAAAACACCATAAATAATAACTAAAAAAAAGAGTTTGTACTTATGTACACGCGTTAGAAATTACACTTCTTAGGCGTAACAAGATAAAAATCTTTTCAACTAAAATGTTGATTATAGCCAACTCTAGGGTGTTGGTTTTATTAAGACGGTGTGCACGGTTAACACTTAGGCGTGCAAATTAGTTATAAACCTACCTGCCGAACCTGCTGAATATACATATAAAATTTCATTAAAATCGGTCAACGGGTTCTGAGGAGTATAAACAGTAACTGTGACACAAGAATTTTATATATTAAATGTCATGGAGATACTTTCATTTCCAATCGGTAAGTAATATAAAAAGAGTTTTTGTACATTAACATTTCATTTTAATTTACTGACATTGCTTGTGCCTGGAACGATTCCTTTAGCGTTTTTAACATTTCCTATCATATTTTTTTTATAAATAATTAATGGGCAACGCTGCTTGCTATAGGCTACTTGCGTATCGGTACTAGTGCGGTTGGCTGTACGGTTGTTTACGATCATAAAAGTGTTTCTAATTCACGAGAAATTAAAAGTGTGAATTTGTTTCATTGCTCTATTTAGCCATGAGTTTAATCACTTTAAATTAATAGTTGATGAAGAAGATGTTAGAAGCCTTTTTAATAATCTTACCCTGTTCAACATTCAGCATAATAAATATTTTACAACGGAATGAAGTAGTCTATGGCTATCAAAAATAACATGGGCAATTTAACCAAATATGTATCCTTAAAATTAACATTTAATATGTACCTTATTTTATTGTTTTATTCAAAAACATGAAATTTAATGTCCCTTCGGTGCATCCTATTGCATGACATGGTGAAGAAAACGTCAATATATAAATATATATATTTAAAGACTAGGGCGGCATCGTTGCATGAGATTAAGTGTAAAAACTTGATCCAATTCAATATAATAGTACTCACAAACGTATTCATGCCAATTCTAATGACTATTAATGTAAGTGTTTTTAGTCGATACTGTTAAACACTCTGTAATGACAGAAGTTGTTCTAAATTTTGTTTATATTGTAATGTATGCATTTTTAATGTATTTTTTGAGAATTTTTGTAGAAGGTTTGTGTAGATTCGGGTTTAGCTTGGGAAAATATTTTTGTATGACAGTATTTTTTATAACGAAATTTTATTCGGTAATCTGTACTTATTTATTATTATAATTGATTACAGTTAATGGTATAAAAAGTGAAGTACATCAACGTACAGCTGCTGGTATATGCCTCCTCACTTACAAAAAGGAGATTGTGGAGCTTAGACCTACCATACGGTTCCATTATGGTTTGGTAAGCGGTAGAGTTATATTTAACAAAATATGTGAAATAAAACTACTTATAATGTTATTTTTTTAATTTTGAAATCAATTGAGATTTTAAGACTGTAGCTCTTCAGAATCATTACTTTATACACAAAAATATTGCAAGCTTTTAGTAAATTTGCTTTAATTTTACATTAAACAAATACAACAATGATTTAAATAAAAAATGACCAGATTAATAGTTTACAATATTTCTAATAATAAAGGCCTATTCTTAGAGTCAGATTTCTAATAAAATAAACATGTGAGTGTTGGTTAACATTTTTAAGGTTATATAATATTAAAGCGTTCTTTTCATATATAAAAAAGTATTTTTATTATAAGGTTATTAAGTAAATGTCTTGTAATTGTATTCCAGTTGTCTAATGAAAATGTCCAACTGAGGAATATAAATAGTATGAGCAAAATTTAGTAAAAATAACTAACTAAAGTGACGACTCTGGCGTCAGTCGAAATCTTCAGTTTAGGTTTACTAGTTAATGCAAAATTCTAAACGTAATCACAATAAATATATTGTGCAAGAAACGTATACAAATACATATATAAATATAATCACTTACATAATGTAAATCTCTATGATTTTTGATAATACATTTTCCTATAAGAAAATCAAATAAAATAAGAATAAACATGATTGTGCATTACAAATGAACGAAATAAATCTATTATCACTTTAAATTAATTAACAGAAACCAATTGAATCCGTTTTCCAAAGCACACAGTCTGGCGTTACTATATGCTCTAACGTGATAAAATTGATTGCCGGTAATTAGCCACGAATGAATATTCCGTAAACAAAATGGTCCCTAAAGAAAAATAATAAAAAAAACGTTTTACAAAATCACACTTTCGGTCTCCGGTAGAGACTAATACGTATATAACATACACTAACAATTATGGCAACTTTGACAATAAATAAGAAAGAAATATTCACATTGAAACATGAAAAAATAAATTGAAATTTGATCAGTAGAAAAATACTGAAAGCACAAAAATCCAGCGTGTAAACTGGTAGTGATCGTAGGAAATAAGTATACAAGGCAACAAGTGCAGACTTTATGTTTTACTACAATCTATATATTAGAAGCCAAATATCGCAATTTTTTTATACAAGCTTGGCTCAAATCACGAATGGGTTAATTTAATGTTAGTCATATAATTGTTTCATCTTAAGTGTAATTAATGCCGGACGCTCTGATTTACTATATTAGCACGCAACAATATTCAAGGTCGGATTTAGAGGTCCGCAGGTCTGACAAATATTAAAAGTAAACACTAGCTCAAATAAAAAATTACAAATTGCGAAAACGGCGTGAGGTTATACTTTGGCAATAAATCAAAGCGGCCGGCAGAATAAGATTTTTTTTTAATATTAGCAAAACTCCACCGCGTCACGAGTATGGAATTTTCAAATTGGTGGAGCTTTGATGGGAATGATATAGAATCAAACGTTTCTTTTTCCTTTAAAGACGAAAAGGTTCGCGTTTTTCCGTGGTTTTGGAAGATGCTGTTGTACGTCGGGTAACGGGAGTGGTGGGCGCACCACTGTCGGTTGCATCAGACGGCCGTCTAATAAGACGTGATGCAGCAGTTTGTTGACCAGGTCTCACTGGTGTCGTACTTCCGGATGGCGTCCTTTGCCTGTGATTAAATAATTTATTAGCACCTGTAATTTTACAATTGACAAACCATGCATCAAGCTAAAACACATCAACTTCCAGAACCCTATACTAAAGACAAACCATATAGAGAAATACTACAAACGAACTCAAGAAACTACAAAATATCATTTTACCTATTGTGACTATTAGTCTCCTTAGGCACCGGTATGCGACTCCTGCCGGGCGTTTGTCCTTCGGTTGAAGCAAACGACCCACTCCTACGGCGATGTTAGCGAAGCACAAAGACGGATAGATTAGATACAGATATAGAAGAAATGTTATATAGTCGTTAGTGCATATGCTACTGTGCTTAACAGTAATCATTTAATTTTTACGTTTAAACTAGATGCCTGCTTATTTATTTTAAAATAATTATTAGGACATTACCCCGACAGCGATAAGTACATTTAAATTAACCTAGTCGGCCCAAAGCGAGGGATTTGAATCTCCCATGTATGAGTTTTAATTTAATAAATTGAGTATTACAAGAGATACTTTATTCATTTTTTTTAAATCATAATAAAGAGACCTTTTCCCGTTTATTATATTTATTGTCAAAAGCGGAAATCGTTTAAAAATATTGTTTTTGAAAACAACAACTAGTGGATACACAACATCTACATTCCTTTTATTAGCACGTTTTATTTGTCTCTCGCTCAAACAAATGTGGTAATATCGTGAGGAAGAGCGAGACAAATGTACAGTATTCATGGGATCTATCGATGATTGTTTCAGAATTTCATACAAATACAAACTGGGTCTTTATCCTCCGTTCGTATCACGCGTAATTTTTTAATACTTAGGCCCGGGAGGTCAATCAATTTCTTACAGTTCCGGGAAATACTTTCAGTTAACTCTTTATCATTACATTTTGAAAGAGTTTAAAAAAAAACATTGAATCAATGTTTCTCTTTTTCGAAACATTTTCATCAGATCGTATGTACATATATATCCACATAAGCTCACATAACAAACAAATACAAGAGGGATACATTTAAGCAGTGCATTAACAAGGACAATTTGATTTTAAATAAGCAGGCAATAAAGCAACATTTATATTTAGTATATTTTCAAATATGCATTTATAGATCAATATTTATAATAAAATAAACAGTGCATCTGCAATAACTTGGAAGAACAAACACAGTGTTAAAATTTAAGCAACTATTTATATAGACTTAATTTGATAGTGTGAATAAAACAAAAGATCATCAAGATTCAATAATATGAATTTTCATAAACATCAAGCCTTTCTGAAACATGAACTAGTTTCAAATTGTTTCTGTTATAATATATTTATTCCATAAAAAATAGTTCTCTTACAAATGTTACCGTTGTAAAAGTTTTTAACAACGATATACATGCTTCATTATTGATAATGCAAAGCATGCCTGGAAAAACACATACACATATTAGTAAAAATGCGGCGAGTTAAACATTAGTGTGAAAGCATTATTAGATTTGTAAGCAGTTTTGGGAAACGTTACATACAACACATTATGCAAACAAATACAATTTTTTTGTATGGCTGCGAACATATTTCAACCATGTAATATGTTAATGTTCAAAATTCATGTACACAAATGGATGATATGCATATGCTATGGTATGGTATGGCATTTATAAACAGTGTGAGAACGGAAAATTAACTGACAAATGTGATGAAGTGTATTTTATTTGTGAATGTGATAAACGCTATTTACTAATATTGTCTAAATGCAGCGGTTGTGACGTCATTGACTAAACTTAAAAACAACGAGCATCAATAACAAAAACAGGGCCATAAAACAAAGCTATGATCAACAAGCTTGTACCCTTTAATATTTCGTTGGGTGGGCTTTGACGCTTCGCCGCTCGATTCGCTTATATTACTGTCATATTCATTGTCACTTGTCATTCCCGATATGCTGAACAGTGAGGAATCATCTTCTGGACTTCTTTGATCAGATTTGGGATCATGGGATAGAGGACTAGGATCTTGAGAGACTTCTCTAGAACGTGATTTTCGTGTGGATTTAAATTTTCGTTCCGCTGATGGCGATCGCTGTGACCGGTTCCCGATGTATACAGGAATTTTCGTAGATCCCTGAGTTTGGAATGCAGGATGAGTGTGAGATAAGGATTTGGGAGGTTCAGATGCCATTGAGGATGGCTGGGAATGTGTTGAACTATTGTATTGTATCCGTTTTCGTAATTGTAGCATGTGAAAAGGAAAAAAATACATATTATATCGATACGTAAATAAAAATATTAAATTTGTTACCCAAGAAAGACGTCCTAAATTAAGTTAGTCGCTTCTTACGCATGCTGTGAATATGTTAACCTTTAAAATCTACCCACCACCAAAAGAACCAAGACAAAACTTTAAAACAATACATAGAATTTTCAAAACGAGTGCACCCACGCAATTTGCTCAGACTTCACTACTCAACAATTCACATTTCCATCCCTAAAAGCCAAGTGGCAACTTTCAATCTTTTATGATGAGACGATCGCAATTTGTACTTAAATATATAGAAATTAGCATTTAGATTATTTAAATTTTCTTACGCAAACAGACAACGACACTAAAACTTAATTTTTTTAATCACACGGACGACATATTGCAACAAATTAATCTTAAATAAATATCTGAAATTCAAAGGCATATACCAATATAACGAGGGCTTCGTATGTGATCCATTAACTTGATAGATTATGTTTTTTTCTTCACAGTAATGTAATCGTTAATGTTTACAAAACTGAACATTCCATTATGCCTAGCGTTATTTGCCGGCTTTCATATTTGATCTGAGAATTGATCAAAGATACATATATAGATAAGTTATAGACAATGTGACAACGACAATTTCGACAACTTTTTAATTTGGGAATTAACACATTTTAGTACTATCTTTGTTTCTATAAGCTATTATTCCGATAGTATAATTTCTATCTAAACAAGGATAGTTTTAATATTTATTTTATAAACAAATCCAATTCATAGAACGTTTGAGGTCACTTCAAGGTCATTGTCCGTTTTTTCGACACTTGATCGTACTGCAAACTATAGATACAATTGAAACAAATTGGGATCGTAATGCCACGCAGTTGCAAATAAGAAATGAGCAAACCCTCAATCATTTTATGTACCTTACTAACGCCGGCACCGGTGACAGTGTCGGAATACTGGATGTGCGGTACATCGCTCCACTAGGTAACCTGGCCATACCCACTATTTGTATTACTAACATCATAAAACATTTCGGAACCTATTATAAAGAGGTTATTGTTGTAAATAACAGTACTTACGAATTTATTCTAAAAATTTTGCAACAAAATATATTAGAAGTAAAATTTCTCTATAGATTCTACGTAACTTTGTTGTAATACGTTAATTATATTAAAATGCATGAAGAATAAAAATGTTAAAGCTTGGACGAATAAAGTGTTATTTTTAAAATGGTGAATCTAATGTTTGTTACAATGAGTTTTGTGGTAGATTCTCATCAGTTTTATTCTTCATGGATACAAATGTAACGTATTTTCATTAGCGTACCTTCCGCTTGCTGGTGTTAAGAATCCGGTGGGTGTCCTTGGTCGAGATCCACCATTGGGTGTTGTGACTCCTAACTTACTAGCATTTGCTGCAGCTCTGGCTGTTGAGGTACGAGTACTCGTCACCTTACGCATGGGGATACGCGAAGGAGTTAAAACTTCATCTGTAACAATGAAATAATTTAATGTTTCATAAAAAAATCTCTGTTCCTATGCCAACTAGCACTAAATTTTTATTTACATAGAAATAATATTTTAAAACATATATATTGAATTTGACTGGTGTTACATACATTTTTATACTTATATATTATCATACAACTTCTGTTCATGATATGTTATCATAACTCTCACGCAGCATAAGCAACTGCTTCAACAATTCAAATCGATACAACCGTACATCCGTATTATAGATATTTCTATTTATTACAGCTTAACGATTGTGACTATATACCCTGTATGCGGACGCGTCAGCTGTAGACTGCAAGCTCATTGCATGTCTCTGTTCCATGAGACCAAGAGTATGGTCTGAGAATCTCTTGGTTTGCTTTTTACGGGGTTTATAGAATTTCATCCCAACCGTATTAGCCTTTACTAGTTGTTTAGCTCGTCCACGGAGTCGCATACCTCGAGGCAGGCGAAGCGGTTTTGCAGCTCTAGTTGGAAGCTCGCGGGGTTTTGAATATGAGCGCGAGTGGGTCGGAGCGTTGACTTCACCAGT